>NAJO01000022.1:600000-788809 GCA_002077065.1 Cryoendolithus antarcticus
GGTGGTGAGCCGACCCTCAATTGCGATGACATCCTTGAAGCCGCTGCTGACGATCACAGCTTCTGGATCAATCTCCCCGTGGGCGCCGCTGCTGTGGCTATGATCGCACTCACCTTCTCTACACCGACCGCACAAGCTCTCGATCCCGCACGACATCGAAGTCTACTGACTAAGCTCTCCTACATGGACATACCTGGCCTGGTCACTCTGTCAGGCTCGGTCGTAGCTCTGCTTCTGGCGCTCCAATGGGGCGGCGTCTCCAGACCGTGGGCATCGGGGACTGTAGTCTCTTTGCTCGTGGTCTTTCCGCTTCTCCTTCTACTCTTCGCTATGATCGAATGGGCTCAAGGCGAGCGTGCCATGCTTGTACCACATATTGTCAGAAGGCGAGAGGTTTGGGCTGGCGGAGCTCTGGTCTTCCTGTCAGCGTACCCTGACCTTAATATTATTAACTCACTGACGTCGTTCCAGCACTGGCGCAGCACTCTTTCTCTTGGTCTACATGATCCCACTATACTTTCAGTTCGTGCAGGGCTGCTCTGCAGTAACGAGTGCGATCCGGAATCTGGCACTCATCATACCGCTCAGTAAGTCCTCCCCCCAACTCAAGCGATGCCTCACCTGATGATTTCGCCTCTAGCACTCTCTACAATGTTCTGTGGAGCCGTCATGACGCTCAACGGCCACTTCGCCATACTACTCGTCCTTGGCTCGGTGATGGGACCGATTGGCTGTGGCTTGATCTATACTCTCGGAGTCGACCCGACAGCCACAGCTTGGGTTGGCTCCCAGATCCTGGCCGGCATCGGGCTGGGCATGTGCTTCCAGACTCCAGTCATGGCTGCGCAGGCACTCGCGCCCCAGGAGGATCTGGCCACGACTTCGGCGATCATAATTTGTACGTCTATGCATTTACTATCGACTTATAGACTCGCGGCTGACTAGGAACAGTCTTCCAGACCATGGGTGGTGCCATCTTTGTCTCCGCGGCGCAATCGAGCTTCAGCAACAGCATCATGTCAAGTGTGATTCTGCAAAAGGACGCAGGTCTGATGTTCAAGGCTCTCACACTTGGCGCGACGGAGCTGGAGCGCATCCTTTCGACAGAGGAGATACAATCGGTCATCGCTGCGTACATGGATGGGCTGTCGACGACATTTGTGATGGCTCTCGTGCTGGCGGCGTTTTCAATCCTGGTATCGCCGCTATCACCCTGGGTCAATGTGAAGGAAAAAGTGCCTGTAGGCATGGCCTAAGGACGTACTGTACAGAGCATTGCATTGCCTAGAAGCCACAATTCCAATGTTACTCACGACATGCATCATCAATCATTCAATCTTCCGCCCCAGCGCCCTCCCCTGAATACCGCCTCACTCTTTCACTTACAGTCCCATGCTCCTCAACTTCCGCATCCGCCGGCCCGAATCCTCCCCAGCTCTCGAACTCCTCCGCGAACTTCACAGCAGCCTTCAAATAAAATGAATTCGCATCTCCCCAAGTCTTTCCCGCTTCCCGCATACTCCTTAGCGCCTTGACAAAGTGCGCATCAGTGCGATACCGCCCCTTCAGTGCCTTCTCGGTGACAAAGTCCCAGCCCCGACCATCGAGCTCGACAAGCTTGATAGTGTCGATGTTGATCCTTGGTCTCAGTTGCGCAATGAAGACCAGCAGTGTGAAGAGCCACCATTGTCGGACAAGTGGGACGTGCCAGCGTGAGGGCAGTATAGGAAGGAGTACGCGGACAGCGTGGGAGGACGTGAGGAGGTGGACGGCGAAGAAGTCGTACTTTTCCTGGCCCTGGGCTGCAACGAGGAGAGCAACGGCGACTTTCTGGCTCTCGGCGAATTGCTCTTTGGGGTTCTTCAGGTCCCAGGTGTTCCAGTGCTCTAGCACTGCCGCAGCTGCAGACTCGTTGGCGAGGATGGTGGTGATATTGTCGCTTCCCCTGTGATCCAGCAGACCTTCAAATGTCTTGTCATGGCTGATGCGGTCCAAGATCGTGAAGAGGCTGTCCGTCGGCTGCTTCGAAGGCCGCGTGTACTTCGGATCGTCAAGATAGACGTGCCAGTCATTCCGGAAGCAGGCTGCGAGACCTAGAGCTTCGATGGCTATGGTACGCGAGGAAAGCTCGTGTGCGTAGCCGAGGTGGATTAGGGGGTGTCCGAGGCCTGCTATGAGGTTGTTGATCAGGGGTTCTTTGCCTTGGAGGAGAAATTCGTCGAGGAGGGCGTGCCAATCGTAGCCGTATTTTACGAGTTGGTCTTCGAAGAAATCGATGAAGGCACGTTGGTATCTGTGGTCTGGATTAGTCGTTGTGATGTGTGCCGAAGCAAGAAGGACAATGTACTCTCGCTTTCCTAGGAAGTCTCGCCAGTCGTGCCGCGCGATCTCACCAGGACTGTCTGTCCATGCTTCCAAGTGTTTGCTCTCAGCCTCGTAGACGTGATTTAATTCATCCGCATCAGCTCCCAGGATATAGGCTGAGCCGAGGACATGCGGCGTATGATTATGGAATCTAAGCTTGTTATAGATAATGCTATGATTGATGTGGTTTGCCTTGAGAAGATGCTTGATAGCTCTGGCTCGCTTCTCGGGTTTGTCTTCGATGCTGTGAGTCTCGACTTTGGGGAGGCGGATGCCGCCACCTGTGAGGAAGCTGCCAATGTCCGGCAGGGATGGAAAACGGATTTGAAGCATCGCCTGGTGACACTGACGTTACTGTGTAAAGATGAGCGATAGCCGTGAAAGCAAAACTATTGGAGGCTGATCAATGTGATCAGGTGAAACATGTCATCATGCGAGGTTCAATATCGATCAGGCGGAAGGCGGTACAAAGCTAAGGTGAAGTGACCGACAAAGCTTCCCCACCAAGATGTAAGAGATCACGACATGAACATTTGAACACGTCAACAGCAATATAGTACATGTCTTTGGTGGCAAGAACTATTGTTTGAAGATAACAAGAGGCTCATCAATCAGACTATACATTTACACTTGAGGCGCCATTGCCACGTCTTTCTTAACGGCTACCAATTCGTCACATCGGAACCCCGACCAGAGACGGACGGGGTGTGTGCCGCAGCTATTAAGTCTTTCAATCCTTCTTCTCGATCGTTGGCTTCGAGTTGTTTCTCAAATCCCAGTCGTTCAGATACCCAGTCCCCGCACACAGATACGTAGCGAAGCTCAACCATCCGAGGTAAGGCGCCAGCAGCCATCCAGATCGCTGATCAACCTGGCCCCAAACATAGATAAGCCAGCCATTAAGACCAGTAAGTGTGACAATATCTACGAGAGCCTCCACTGGGCGATTGTAGCCGAAGAACAGTGGCATGAAGAGCATGTTGAGCCCGAGCTGGATCGTGTACAATGTAGCGCCCTGCTTTGCGAGCGAGCTCGTGGCCGGACTGAGTGAGTTGGCGCCGTTCGTCCAAGCGAGATGTGCAGAGAGCCCCGTGAAACCGTAAAGAGCCGTCCATGCTGGGCCGAAGAGCCAGGCCGGTGGGTTACCGGGACTAGCATGATGTCAAAATTGTCCTTGTGATTGACATGGCCGAGGCTGGCTCGCGAAAACGCGATACTTACTATGAAGAGGTCAGCCGTTAATACTTACAATCTCCGTACATTCTCAGCACCAGACTCCGAACCTACCGGTTTCTTGAACGTGCCATATTGTTGCTTGGTCTTGTCGGCTAGCTTGAGCGTCAGTATCTCTGGCGACTCCGAGCGGATGGCTCCGGCAGTGTGGCTACCTACGTCGAGTGATGACATATCCCGAGGCGGTTCCCAGTAAGATTGGTAGCAGTATCGATGCTGCCGCGTTCTCGAAGATGAAAGCTGGGAGCGTGAGGGAGGGTATATAGGTCGTCATCTCGGTGATGTTGGATTGGGAACCGACCAGAAAGATGCGATATCAGTGCTCCGACTTTGACAGAATAAGATAGATATCAAAGAGAGCCCGAGTTGCAACCCAGTGACTTATACGTTGTCGGAAGACACAGGATGGTGTTCGGCTCTATGTCACGCCATGCTCGCAATCACCATGCATGTGCTGCGACTTCGAGGCAGTCTCAAACAAGTTAGTGCATGCGACGGGAACGGCCCGCAGGTAGCTCCTGCCGCCTGCGCCCCTCTCACTTGAGCCGACACGTCCATCGCCTCGACCTCACTTGACCTGACACCATTGAGCGCGTGTCCGGCCATCACGTCTACGTGAGCGCTGTACACAACCTCATCCGCATCACCAATACTTCACACTTGTGCGTATACCTCCCCCTCAGCTTCACGCGCTGGCGTCTGTGCCAGTCGCGCCCTCCTTCAGCTTCACGATGAGCACCTCAGTCATGCCGCTCCGCGACGTGTGCCTCAGAGCCACCGCAAGCATGGCATCTATTCCATCCTTTCCACAGCCTTAAGGGCATCATCATTCATTGAAGCACGCGTTGTTTATACTTGCTTGGCAAAGTTGTTCTCTTCTGACGCGCAATGGCAAATAGTCAAACTACCCCCGACAGCACTTCACTCAAGCGCCACAACTGGACGCTGGAGTGAGTGTGGCTTACTTAGGGTCTTCGGGAACTCGAGCCTCCTGGACGCTGTGCATGGACTGACCGAACAATCCGGACGGGCCAAACCTCGCCACCACCCGAACACCGCATTGCCAGGCCATCACGGGACATATCTCCAAGCGCAGAGCGACGGAGTCCGAGATCTGGACCACGTCATCGGCCAGCATCGATCACGAGTCCAGCTCACAGCAGCACACGGCACAGCAGAGCAGCATCAAGCCACTCCGGCGTTCTAATACGATCATCACAGGTATGGAGTACGCAGAGTACTCACGCGACTCGCCAGATCGCGCTCCTGTCCGCGACGGGCGCGACGACTACCGCGCAAACGACTCTTATCGCGAGCGGCGTCGCTCCCCGGTCACTGGTAAGTTGTCCCATTCATACTTTTCCCCTCCCTATCCATCTATGTCTTCACAATCACCCCTCGACTCATGCCTCCACCTCCTTCCGACCGACCTGAATGGGCTCTCGCTCGACGACAAGGGCCATGGAGACATGTCCTTGGACTTGAGAGATACCTCTTTTATGGACGTCCTGGAAGACGGGGCTGGATGATCCGGAGTGGAACGACCTTCAACTTTTCCCATCACCGTCATCCCCAGAAGGCTTCGATGACACTTGCTTACGTGACTTAGATCGTCGGGTCGATGACAGGGATCGTACTCGCCGCCGCTCCCGCTCGCCTGGAGTCGACCGCTACGCGCCAAGCCGCGTGCCTCGCGATGACTATTACTCGCGTCGTGATCAGGAGCCACGTCGCGACCGCCGTCGATCATCGCCTGGTGACCGTGGTGCGCCGCTAACCATCGACCGCTACGTTCCGAGCCAGGCACCCAATCCCCTCAGCCTCGTCAACCCAATCGTAGACCCCATGCTGCTCGAGATCCAAGCTGGCTATACCTACTTTGCGGAACACTGGCGCCAGGAGAAGCGCATCAAGGAAGAGAGAGAGTTCGCAAAGTCCGGCAGGCGCCCAGCCATCAAAGGCGACCGTGAGATGCGCTCTGATCGCGATGCGGAGAAGGCAGTCATTCAAGCTGCCTACGACGAGTACAAGGTCAATCTGCAGAAGAAGCACGCTCAGCAATTCGTTCGTGCCCACAAGCATGAGAACTGGTTTCGCGAGCGCTACGTTGGTGAAGTCCGTGAGCCGTTCCGCGCCAAGCTTATGGGATACCGCCGCGAGCTTTACGATCTCTGGGTAAACGATCTGAACGAAGGCGTGTTTGACAGCTTCACTCTCGAGGGCATATACAAGTCTGAGTCCAATGGTGCTGGTGGCGTACTAGAGAAAGAAGAAGGCGAGGCTACCGCTGCGACTGAAGTTCTTGGAGTTGGTGATCTGGACGCTGCATTGGGTGGTGACATCCGCGATCCGATCGCCTCGCTGCCTACCTTACTCATCAAAACGCTCGGCCCCAGTGTCGGTCGTGTCCAACTGGAGGACCTGGCCAAGGAGCATCTCGGCGAGGGCGAAGGCGGATTCAAGCACTTATCACTTGCGGACCCGAACCCGCTCAAGAAGTGCTTCCGCATGGGCTGGATGATACTCAACCCCGAGACGACAAAGGCCGATATGATGGCTACACCCGAGGCTGACAGCAGTGAAGCAGTCGAGGCGCCCAAAGGCAGCGTCGGCGAGCGTGCACTAGAGAAGATCAACGGCAAGGTCATCGAGGATGGATCCGACCGTGGCGGCTTCACTGTGCACTTCGCGCTCCATCGCCCACCGACTGAGCCGCGCAAAAAGGCCTTGTGGGATCTTTTCTCGACTCCAGAGCGCATCGTTCGTGATGCCGAGCTCGCCACCCGTCTTGTCCGCCAGCTCGACAATGAACTAGGCGACAACTACTTCGGCGTTGCCAAGGTTCTGCAGCGTGTCGAGCAGCTCATCGAGTCCGGCCAGCTGAAGGCGCCATCGCCGCCTTCCCAGGACAATGCCGACGAGGACATGGACGTCGCAGAGGAGAATGGAGAAATCATTGAAGAGCAGGAACCAGCCTCTGATCTCAGTACCAGCATCGAGTTCATCCAGACCAAGAAGAACCTTGACCTCCTCGTCGAGTATCTCCGCCGCGTCCACAACTTCTGCTTCTTCTGTGTCTTCGAGTCCGACTCAGTGCACGAGCTGCAGCGCAAGTGTCCGGGTGGTCACCTGCGCCGCCCACGCTCGTCACTTACCAGCACTGCCGTCGAGGTCGGACGTGCTTCTGCAGCCGGCCAAGACTTCCCATTGAGGTCAGATCGCGGCAACGGCAGGCCAGTCTCGCCTAATGAGGATGGGGAGGCGGAGTTTGGGAGCCCAGTCATGGAGCGCAAGATGACTGTGCTACCGAGAGAGACGGTCGGCCAGTTCCAGCGCGCTTACAAGTGGGTGAAGACATTCGAAGACAAGATCTTGCAGTTGTTGGAGCCAGGGAATGTTGACATTGTAAAGTTGGGAGGGACGTCGCTGGAGGACGGGGTTGATGATGAGTTGAAGAAGGTAAGAAAGTAGCCTGTCCGAGATGCTGCAACTTGCTAACACATCACGACAGTGGGTCAAGCTCGAAGATTCTAATCGCATCCGCTGCAAGGTGCCAGAGTGTACCAAGCTTTTCAAGGGCATGGAGTTCTGGCGCAAGCACGTCGAGAAGCGTCACGAAGAGTTCTACGATCGCGTGATCAAGGACGTCGAGCTTGTCAACACTTACGTCCTCGATCCCGCTCACATCGCGCCCGGTCGCAGCGACGCCAACTCCAACGGCCACTACCCCATCGGCCAGAACGGCCAGCTCACAGGCACCCCTCGTGGCTTCAACCTCTCCCAGCACATGATGGGAGCTGGCATGCCCGGCTTCAACCCAGGGATGACTCTGCCAACCGGCTGGGGTCCTCCAGGTTCAGCCACAAACCCCATCATGGGCATGATGGGTGCTACCGGTCCCATCCGCACTGGCGGCTTGCGCAATAACAATTACCGCAACCCAGGACCCTATGCTCGCAACGATGGCCGCGCGCGTCAACCCAGCTTCACTGGAATTCGCGACCAGCGTACGTTGATCGAGCATGGCGTCATCGGACCCATTGCCGCTACTACCGGCAGGTCTATGCGGAGCTATGAGGATCTTGACGCTGCTGTACCAACCAATGCTTCGGCCGAGCTCGACTACTAGAATTGGTCGAGTTGCCTTCGCAAGCTTTGATTGTGTGCACGTGGCTGACGTGCGAGTGTAGACCTTCTCCACCGGGTCGATCAGGCCTTGAGGGCATGTGAGGAAGGAATGGAGAGGAACTGTAAATTACAGTCTCGGGCGCAGAAGCTCAGTGGCATGGAGGAAGTTTGGGCCTTGCGCCCGCAACAGGCTCACTGCGTACGACTGCGAGGCAAGCGGGAAGTAATATAAATCCTCCACAAGATCGATGCGCTTCTTGCAGATCCTCCGTGGTGGATCGAAGCAGGATATGGAATGCAGGCCCGTCAATTGGGGTTGGTTCGCTCAAAGCGGAGGATCCTGACGGGATGCAATGCGTGTACATACCACATATGATCGTCGCTCGCATTGTCAGTGGCATTGGCATGGGCTTCATCAATAGCACTGTGCCTGTGCTGCAGGCTGAGTTTTCGCCGAAAGCCACTCGTGGGCGTTACGTGTGTGCCTAACTCTCAACTCTGAACTTCGGTCGGTCAGCCGCCTCCCTTCGCACCACAGGTAGCCATTGCCGCACTTGCGATTAGTTCACTCTCTCTCACTCCAGGTCGCGCCTCCCCTCCGTATTCTTGACGCTTCCACTCAAACCATCTGCCCGATTCTGGTGGTCATCGGTACAGTCTATCAACTCCCATGGCGCGAATCTGAAACACTGCCGACAAGCGAGTTCTTCGAGACAAACCAAACATGGGCTTGGCATCGACATCAAACAAGTCCAACCCCTTGTCGCGTCAACACATCCGACGTCATTTGCTACTTTCGCTTGTGAGCGTTGCGACCACGCGCTGCCACGCAACCTTGGATTGTTTGCGACAATGCTGAGATTGCTGCAAGGGCCCGTTGGCGCGAATGTAGGGTGACGCAGTGCGCGTGCTGGTATGGTGGTGTACTGATATAGAGTGAGGTATGTGGAGGTGAGAGCGCAACCCGTTCACTTTGTTGTCTTCACTGCTTCCTCATCAGAGCTCGTAGCATTACTGTCAGAGTCTCATTGCGAGGCCTGCTACCATTGTCACACCAGAGTAAGACCGAATCATCACCAAGAACAGCAGCAACTATGCGCTTCCTCGCCATTCTCCCCGTGCTCCTCAGCACCGCCGCCCTGATCCTCACAACGCTATGCCTATTCGCCGGCTCTCGCCCAGGTTTCATGGAGGACTACGCCCTGGTGACTCTGAACACATCACGCATAGGCCAGAATGTCCTCAATACCACTTCCTCGGAGAGCTCAAACCCCTTCATTTCGTTCATAGACAACGTGACGAACTCAGTCGAAGCAGAAATCAACGAAGGCCTGAACTCATTCGCGAAAGAACTCGGCCTCCATGACTTCTACTCCGCGCACATACTCGACTTCTGCGAGGGCTTCTACACCCCAACGGACATGCCCAACGCCACTGTATCGAAGTCCGAGATCAAGAAGAACGTCACGGACTGCAGCAACCGCACAGCTATGTACCACTTCGACCCACAGCAGACGCTGCAGCTCGAGCTGAACAATAGCGGGAACAGCAACATCAACCTCACTGATCTGAACTGGCCTGACGAGATCGATGCTGGTCTGAAAGCATTGCGGATCGCTTCGCAAGCTATGTTCGTACTGTACTGCATTGCCATCGCGTTTGCAGGAGTGGCCTTCCTGGCGGCGCTTGCGAGTATCTTCTTCACGGGACGGATCAGCAGCTTCATCAATGTGCTGATTGATCTACTGGCTTTCCTGGCGATCGGCATTGCGTCTGCGATCGCGACGGCTATTGCTGTCAAGGCTGCGGATGTGATCAACCATTATGGCAATGAGATTGGAGTGTCGGCGCAGAAGGGCGGGAAGTTCTTGATTTTGACTTGGGTTGCTACGGGTTTGATATTCGTGGCGAGTCTGGTGTGGTGCTTCGATTGCATCGCAGGTCGCAAGGATAAGAGCAGGAGGTACAAGAACGAAGGTGGCTACTCTTGAGAGTGTGAACTGGAGACATGAGGCGTCGGAATAATTTGCATGAAGATTTGGGGCTACGCTGGTAGTGGCGGAGTTTTGTATGAGCGATATACCCCAGTCCCCTGTATCTATGCGAGCATTGATTGATCAGCCTTACTTCTATAATGATTCCCTTCAGTTGCTTTCCGTCAGCACTCGCTTGATCTCCAAGTAACCCGCCACCGCACTTGCCAACATCATCACTGGATCCGGCTGGCTGGATGTCTTCGCCAACACGATTCCATTCTTGCGATCGACAACGAGCGTCTGCCCGTGAATGCCCAATCCAATCATAATCCCTAATTTGCCACTCACAGTCCAGCAATTGCGGTACGCGAAAGTCGACTTCGCGTCACCGAACGGCGAGACCAGTGGCGCGAACGAGCCAGCTGCAAAAGCTCCCGTGTCACCACCGTGCAATATGTCATCAAGCCAAGTCTTGGAAACAAGGGAGTCGGAGAGCAAGGCCTGGCCGAGCCTACCGAGGTCTAGTACGGTGGCGCACATACCCCCAGCTCCACGAGGATTGCCAGCGCTGTCTACCGCCATCAGAGCATCGCTTTCCGCTCCAATTGGCTTCCAAATGTGCTCAGAGATGAGATCAACCAGCTTCTTCCCGCTCACTCGCTCTAAAGTCAGGCCGAGGACATCAGTGTTGACGGAGTTGTAAGCGAAGGCCCCTCCTGGCGGAATTGTCGGAGGGTTGAAGGTCTTGAGGAAGTCATTGAAATTTGTTGCTTTCTCGCCTTCATTGAGTGGCGACACGCCAAACGCGACTCGGTACTCGTGCGACGAGTCGTCGTACTGAATGCCGCTTCGCATGTCAAGTAGATGCCGAATGGTGACCTCTTTGTAGCTAGTCTTCGCAAGTTCGGGCAGGTAAATGGGTATTTTTGCTTCCGGATCGACAAGACCTTGATCAACGAGGACGCCAGTGACAAGCCCCACGACGGACTTAGTCATGCTCATCATGATGTGTTTTGTCTTCTCGTTGTTGCCGTGGGCGTAGAACCTGTGGACAAGTTCACCATTGTGCAACACCAGGAAGCCATCGGTGTGCGACTCGACGAGGAAGCCGGTGATGTCGAGCGTCCGTCCATCTCTGGTCTTGAGTGAGAAGCTGTCGAGGGTCTTGGAGCCTTGCTCGAAGGTTTGACTTGGTTGCGAAGCTTTCTTGATGGTTTCGGTCAGAAGAATTTTGTCAACATTCGCGAAGCCCCATTCACTGTATGGGTGAGTTCGCCAGTTGGACAAATCGGCTTTGACCTCCTCAGCAGCCATGGTGGAAGACGCGATCTTGAGAAATGGGGATGATCGGCAACGTTGAAGACCTACCGCTTCCTTATGTACTTGCTCCAATGAAGCGATGTACCTCGTCAGCTCGCATTATGTGGACCATGACCATGATCTGCGTTCAACCCACCTCGGCTGTCGTTCATCAAACATGCCGAAAAGCTGTACATTTCAGTTGCGAAAGGAAGCGGTGGAGAAAAACATGCCGTGCCGATTGTTGAGGTATGCTGCGACTCCATCAGGCGATATCAATGGGATGGAGTCGAAGTGGAAGAGACGAACACTACGGAAAGTTATCGGCCGAGATCAACCCGCAATCGGACTTGAGACGAGTACATCGTCTTACTTGCGATGCACATCAGATTATGTCGAACACAACGAAATGCAACCTGTGACGACTAAAATCGCCTCCTAGGAAGCTTGCTAAGCATGAAAGACGAGTGTCTCGGCCGGCAGTAACGGTCCAATGTGCACATGAATTCTACACGAAACTACTCACAGCCTCCATGAACGCCTCATGATTCTCCAACATGGGCAGATGCCCAGCATTGGGTATGCTCACGAATCTCGTACCGGGTATGCCGAACTTCTGCATCGCCTCAGGCAGCTTGCCATCGCCGTCGCCCGCTATCAGCAGGCCTGGCGTCGTAATCTCAGCGAGCTTGTCTTTGAGATCGTAGTTGCACAACGCTCCCGCACTTTGCTCGAAGCCGTCAACATTGGCCGGCTTTACCATCTCAACTACCTTGTCGAAAGCTTCCGATCTATGGTTGGCAGGTGTAAACCACCGCTCGACCGTCGCTTTCGCCAGTGCTGGCATGCCTTCCTTCTTCGCAAGCTCGATCCGGTCAGCCCAGGCTTGGTTATTCGCAGGACTCGCAGCTACGTTGCAGTCACATGCAATAAATCTCTCCAGCCTGCTTGGGTATCTGATTGCGAAGTTGATGGCTGTGACTCCACCCATACTCACTCCGAGGACGGCATGAGCTTTGCTGACGTTGAGGCGATCGAGCAGGTACTCGAGGTCGTCCGTCAGTAGGTCAAATCTGGTGTCGTTGCTCTTCGATGCTTGCTGTAAGTAGCCTCGCGAGTTGTATCGTAGCACCCGATAGGACTTGCCATTTACACCTCTGGTGAGCTCCGCAGCCACACGATCCCATATGCTGAAATTCGTGAGTATCGAGTTCACACACACAATGACCGGGTCTGCTGGATTGCCCTCCATCTGAAACTTTAATTCCGCGCCATCAGTAGTGATCACAGATGAAGGCGGTTCCCGTAGCGCATCAAAAGTGTGGTAATGGGACCACAGCCGAATCTCGCCGCCGACAAGCTTCTTCAAGACTCGTCCGAAGTCTGGCGTAGCTTTCGCTGCATCATCCTCCGGACCACCAAGTCCGTTCTCAGCCTCGAATTCATGCACAGCTAGTGTCTCGGTCTGACCGGTAGGTGGCATGCCCTTCAATCCAGGAGCGACCAATCGAAATCGGCGTGTACGAAGCCATCCAGGGACTTTGGCGAGCATACCGGTGTGCTCCTCTTCGTACCACCCGTCGAAGTCAGCCAGATCCTCGTCCGCAAGCACGGCAGTGACAGCCACTTGCACTGGTGCTGATCCAGAGTAGCCAGGCTTTTGCCTCGTGGAAGTCTGAGCGTAGATCTTGCGGTCCAGAGAGGTGAACGTGCCCATTACCTGCTTCTCACGTTTAGATCGCTCCTCGCGCATGCGTGAATAGATTCGTCTTTCGAGGTTCGAGAGATCTGTGACATCGTAGACGGCGGACCAGCCGGGTTGCTTGGAGTCTGAGGCTTTGTAGCGATCACCCGTTGTTATAAAGGGAAGGCGAAGACGAAGAGGGCCATGTTCTGTGTTGTACCAGTCATGGAAGGCAGATTCGTCAGTATTGGGGCCTGTCTCGATGGCGACTGCAAGATAGCCAGGGCCGTTCATGATGATAGTCCTGTTCCTTCAACCCGTGTTGGTCGAAGACGATGCTCCATACATCTTGCGTCGATGTTGAAGAGTGATTACAGTCACGGTAGCTCTCGGTACAGCTCCCCGGCACTGTTCGATGCCGCGACAACGTTCACCCGATGTGAGGAAGTCAAAGCCATGTGGCCAGCTACATCACTTCACGTCAAGGGACAATCTATCCGCAAGCAGGACAGGTGAGCTTTGATACTACGGATGCCTAGGCCTGTCACATGTTGCAGCGTTCGAACTGTCGATCCGTGATCTACGTAGCAGCGCCGGGCGCAGAAACATTCTCATTCCACAGCGTTGTAGGTACCCCAGTTCTCGGCGCAAATTGCTTGTTAATTTATTGTTTTCTTCAAGGACATAGGGCTGTGCTCCCGCACAATTCAACCCCTGCACCGTGAACGACAGCTGGACCTGCTCTTCTCCACTATTGCTTGCTCAGTCACGCGTCGGATAGGTTGCGGTTCTCTGCGGCGTCCACGGCACCTCCGTACGAGTCGTCATGCCCTCCGCGTGCCGGCAAGCGATGCATAATACGATGATCTGCAGGCAAATCTCGAAATAACCACCACGTCAGCCAATGATGCCCTAGCATGAGGCACCACGGCGAGAACTCCAGCCGTGAACGCACATCATCGGGTGAATGCTGCTTCTAGTACAAGAGAGGAGTATTCTTTCAATACCTACATTGTCCATCTCATTTCGTTTCTCTTAGGCAGACTGTTACGTTCGTTCAGCAAACACTCGCTTTCTTGATAGCATTTCCATCGTCATTGCAGCACCGTACAGCACCGCAATCTAATCCGCACATCATGCGTTTCACCACCATCCTTACAGCTCTCGCGGCTAGCATTCCGTACACAACAGCATACTGGAAAGGCTTCAATGTGGGCGCCAACAATCCGGATGGCTCTTGCAAGACCACGGCACAATGGACCACAGCCTTCCAGAAGATAGCCGGCCTCCCTCAACACATCACCTCGGTCCGCCTGTACGCCTCGAGTGACTGCAACACCCTCGCAAACGCCGTGCCAGCAGCAATAGCGACTGGCACCCAGATTCTTGTGGGCGTGTGGGCTGAGGATGCGACGCATTTCACGAATGAGAAAAATGCTCTGCAGGCTGCGATCAATGCACATGGTTCGAATTGGATCATCGCGATTTCGGTGGGCAGCGAGGACTTGTACCGGGGAGACACATCGGCGAGTGCACTGGCGCAACAGATCTACGATGTCAGAGGCATGGTAAGGGCAATGGGTGTGCAGGCCCAGGTTGGGCACGTGGACACCTGGACCGCGTGGGTGGACAACAACAACAAGGCCGTCATCACGGCTTCTGATTTCATCGGACTCGATGGGTAAGCATTGTCCCGTTGGCGATTGATCGAGATTACACGCTGACCTTTATTCCCAGATATCCCTACTTCCAGAACGCTGCCATCGCGGACGCTTCCGCCGTCTTCTGGGACTCAGTCACAGCCACTCGAAACCAAGTCAACGCCGTATCGCCCGGCAAATGGGTCTGGGTGACCGAGACTGGCTGGCCCGTGAGCGGTCCTAACAGCGGAGCCGCGGTCGCCTCCGTACAGAATGCTCAGACGTACTGGAGATCAGTCGCCTGCCAGGCGTTCAACTCGATCCACATCTTCTGGTACGCGTACCAGGATTACAATGCTTCACCTAGCTTTGGCGTATTTGGAAGCAACGGGAACGCGATTTACGACTTGTATGGATGCTAGATCAGCGCATGGACGTCCTCTCTTGTGTCTTCGCTTTCGCATAGCGTGATGGGCATGGCAAAGGCTGAAAAGTTGGACTCGTAACAGTCTTAATCGGGGGGCATGCGTGTGTAGTATATAATGTTGCATAGCAAGGATCACCTGCATCAAAGTCTATTGATTTGCGCTACTCTCGAACCAGATACGAGGCTGTGCGACATTGACCATGATGCTTTGCCTTACTTGGAAACAATGGAAAGCGCGTGCAGTCACAGCCAGGATTGCCAAGACAGGGCACAATTCATCTTCAAGGTTGAGAGCAAAGCGACATTGCTGGCTCTTCTAAGGTACCCTTTACTTCTTCGTCTTAGGTCACTGGAATCATGCATTACGGCGACACTCTGTGGTCCCCTTCACTGGTGCTTTGATACCGCACTCTCATGTGCGTTATCGCGGCGCAGCGCATGTTGTCCCACACACCCTCAATCGTCACTGACAGAGCTTTACTGGTACGACCAGCATGTCTCCCATCATGACCTGTACGCTCATCACTGTCGCCGCTCATCACTGGCCGATACCAAGCCGCCATGCATCCTTGACCGCCGCTCACAGTGTCAAGACTCACATTGGCATCATCTGCGCGACTTGGCAGCACTTATCGCAGCTTGCAGACCTTCTACATGGGGCATAGATGCATGCACGACATGATCCATATTGTCTGGGCGAATCAAGCTCATGCAGGAACTGTGCATCAACACTGCACATCGAGTCGTCGGCTCCGTGTAGGCTGTCGATCGATGTCGCGACTGATCAATCGCAGGCCGTAGGTATAGATTCCTCGAGTCCCTTGCAGCGAACAATGCGTCTTCTTTTCAACCTACCCCTTTGTGTCTCTTTGTGATTCAAGCACCATGAAGATCTCATACGGTCTTCTCGCAGGTCTAGTGGGCGCCTCGGCGACTGCCACGAGCGATGTCATGGAATCGTTGACGAGCGTGCCTCAAGGATGGACATCGATCGGCAGACCATCGAGCAATCAGCGTGTGCACTTCCGAATTGCAATGTCTTCGCCTAACGAAGGCCTTGGTCTCTTTGAACAAACGTTGTATGATATCTCGACACCTGAGCACGCAAGCTACGGAAAACATCTGAAACGCGATGAGCTCAAGGCATTGCTGCGGCCGCATCCCGCAGCGACCGAGTCGGTTGTGACTTGGCTACAAAGCGCCGGCATCGACGATATCGTTGATGATGGCGAATGGATCAACTTTGTCACGGTTGTGGACAAAGCCGAATCACTCCTGAACACCAAATTCGAGGTTTACCGCAACAAGTACTCAAAGCAGGATAAGATCAGGACCCTGCACTACTCTGTTCCGGAGCAACTTCACCAATTCATCGATATGGTCCAACCGACGACGCGTTTTGGCCAGATCAAGCCACAGATGAATCAAGTCATCGACGTTCACGTAATCGGTGCTGCAGGTACGGGACTCAACGTAACTGCGTGCAACGCAACGATCACGCCAGATTGCTTGAAAGATCTTTATGGTATTCCAGAGACCCCAGATCTGAACCCAAAGAAGAGTGGTTTCGCTGCCTTCAACAACTTCCTAGGCGAGATCCCAAGGTTCAAAGACCTCGCCACATTTGAAGCCGAATACGCCCCATACGCAGTAGGAACAACGTTCGCCACACAAAGCATCAATGGCGGTCCTTTTGATCAGAATTCCACGGAGGACAGTGTTGAAGCCAACTTGGACGCGCAATACATCCTCTCCATTGGCTACCCTGTACCTATCAAAGCATACTCAACACCAGGACTGGGTCCACTGTTGCCCGATCTCGATCAACCTGAAGGGCCTGGTCAGAACGAGCCGTATCTCGACGCACTTACGTATCTGCTCGCACAACCCGACCGTGCCCTACCACATACTATTTCGACTTCGTATGGCGAGGATGAGCAGTCTGTGCCATTGGCCTACCGGAAGAAGGTGTGCAACATGTTTGGTCAGCTTGGTGCTCGTGGCGTGAGCGTACTCTGTAAGTGTATCAATCCTCCTTCGCTTCCTGCTTGACCCGAATGGGGTCACTTCACGCTTCGTCAGACAATGCCCCATCAGACGAAGCCCAATAACACGAGCGTCCATCACTCACTCTGAATGAATATCACTTCAAGCCTCATAATTTCACTCCAGACTCCTTCACACTTCGCCACTTCACGCCCCAACACTTCACGCCCCAACACTCACGCTCAATTGCTCACGCTCCATCACTCACGCCCCATCACTCACACTCCATCACTCACGCCCCATCACCGGAACACCATCGCTCGAAGCATCGTCACTCTGGCTCCCGTGCCATGTCACCTCATCACTTCAAAGACGCCCCATACTGACAGTGTTCAAGTCTCCAGTGGCGACACAGGCGTCGGCTCAGCCTGCCAAACAAACGACGGCAAGAACACGACACGATTCCTTCCCATCTTCCCAGCCGCTTGTCCCTACCTGACAAGTGTCGGTGGCACTTATCGTGTCAAGCCCGAGCGCGCCATTTCGTTTTCATCGGGCGGCTTCTCCGATACCTGGCCCACACCCGCATACCAGAAGACCGCGGTTCGACGATACCTCAACAATCTTGGTTCACGCTGGCAAGGGCTTTATAACCCTGGCGGACGCGGCTTCCCTGACGTAGCAGCTCAGTCCTATAGATTCCACGTGGTTGACAAACAGAAAGAGATCCTCGTTGGTGGAACCTCTGCGTCTTCTCCGGCCTTCGCTGGGATAGTGGCGTTGTTGAACGCGTATCGACTCAAGGCCGGGAAGCCAGTGTTGGGCTTTTTGAACCCTTGGATCTACTCAGAGGGCTACAAAGGCTTGACGGACATCGTCGATGGTGGGTCTACTGGCTGTACGGGCAAGGACATCTACAGCGGGCTGAAGACACCTTTCGTACCGTATGCAAGCTGGAACGCTACGCCTGGATGGGGTGAGTGACTCTGTTATTGCCCTATTTTAGCAAAGGAAAATACTGACATGACGTGACTCGCAGATCCTGTGACTGGCTACGGAACGCCTAACTTCCCTGTTCTGTTGAAGCTGGCGACAAAGGGCCCGAAGGGTCATTGGTAGACTCGATGGCGAGTGGAGTACGGAGAGGAACGTACGGAGATCTATGAAGTCACGTCAAGTGGTAGCGCCGGATCTCCAATTATCTGAAATGTAGGTAATGCTTCTATGAGTATGGTTGCGACTACGAGGGACCAGGCTACTGTATCTATGAGAGACCAAGCGTCTGCGTCGATTGCACCGTAGAGCATAGGCCTCTCTCTAGAGCGTCTCTCAAGCGTCTCACTGGTGTGAGTCCATGGTCAGTAGCGTAGGCATCTCCTGAAGCTATGAGAGAGAAGCGAGTATCAATTGATAGCTCTGCTCACCAATGAAGAGCTCCGCACTTGGTCTTTCAGCGTGATGCGGAGGGCCATCTCACGGAGTGATATCGTTGAATATGCTCATCTGGCGCCATCTATATCAGGGCGCTCTCCTCCGGAATCTGCCCATCTGCTCTCCGCTGTTGTTCTATCAAGGACAGCACGTGCAACTGACCCGGCAGTGGTCTTCCTCACTCCGCCTTCGTAGTCACTGACTCGCACCGAAGCGCTCAGAGCACGGCGCTGGACGACACTGGGCACGCCGTTCAATAAGATCACTCTACTCGGTGTCTTGACCCTCGTGGGGTTATCATAATTCATCAACTCTCGGACCCTGCTCTTCCCTTCACCCCTTCGTCTTACCTCCAGGAGCCCGCCGCCTCCTAGCCGGCTGGTAAACATCATTGAAATTCATCACGACCCCCAAGAATCTCATATCCGTATCCGGCTGATCCCGCAAGTCACCCAGCAGCACCGTGATCTTTGCCCTGAAGTCGCCTCTCAGGCCCCTCAGTCTTTGGCGCAAAGTCTCAAGCACAGCGTGCTCGTCCAGCGGCTTGCTGTTACCCATAGACAGCAGCGCGGGGATAGGAGACCGCGTGCTAAGGGAAGATGCGTCGTCGTCTGCTTCCGTGAGGCCCCAGCGGCCAGCCTTGGTGCGTGTCTCGATCTTCGCGGCTCGTTCCTGTCGCCGGCCAAATTCATCGATAGAAATGGACCAGAGGGCGTCGGCGGCCTCTTTGTAGGAGAGCATGAGTTTCAGCAGCTCGTGCAGTTGCGTAGGGAAGTCAATCGCGCCTCCCCCAAGCAAGCCTTTCCGCGTGATGCTCTTCAAGTACGCCGTATGCGCCGATATAAGCGTGTCCAGCGTCGCGTCCGGTTTCCGTATGCTCTTCTGCAGCCCCTCACAGCCTGCTTCAATGACTTCGAATAAGATGTACCATTGCAGCTGGTTCACGAAATGTATCATCTCTGCCATGGCGCCCCTGGCAAGCTTCCAGTCAGCGCCCAGCTTGTCGTCCACAGCGGCCAACACACCACGAGCGCCAGTCATGCATTTCCGCCATGTTGTGCCTAGCGCAAACTCCACACGCTTGACGCGCCACAGAAAGTTGAACACTTTTAGATATTGCTTACTTGCCCAGGGCGTGACGATGACGTCTAGTGGTGAGTCGATCCGATACTCAAGCGTGAAGACATCCCATCCGATCTCGCCGTGACTGAGCTCGAGCATGCGGGCATCTAAGCGGCGGAGCACATCAGCGTTGTCGTGCTGGGCGTTGGAGTTGCGGATAGCGTGTTCGAGCTGCGCGGTGAGTGTATGACGGTACTGGGAGTTTGCTGGCTGGTCGAGGTTGTCTGCTAGTGACTCCATGAGCAGAGCTATGAAGTCGCCTTGGCCGAGCAGGAGATACTTCTTCAGAGCTGTCAGGTGTGTGAATAGTGCGAACTTCGTTTCCATAAGTGAAAGCAGACGGGCCATGACAGCTGTGTAGGCGGTGTCTATGCTCGAAGAGAGAGTCGCTGTGTCACCGTAGCTGAGCTCGCGAGACGAAGTGAGGGAGTGTGACTCGATCCAAGGTGAGTCGGCACAGGAGTAGCGGATGAAGTTCAGAGACTTGCCGATCAGGAAGACGCGGTTGGCGAAGTCTGGTGTCATTATGCTGGGGACCATTGCAGGTTTCAGGGCATACTTATGCTCCCAGACGCTTGTTGCGCCAGGTCCCATGCCATCTTCGTTATCGCTGTTTTCGTGGACGAAGAACTCTTGGTATGGGTCTTCTAGCTCACCATCATAGACCCAACGTCGGAGCATGCTGTAGAAGGGCTTCGTGATGTTGCCGAGGAGTCGCTCAGCAAAGGTATGAACGAAAGGATCGCCATGCGAGGTAGCATAATCGTGTATGCAGCTGATCAGCTCTCCGCCTTTCTTGCCTCGCGAGCTTTCAACGATCAGGCTCATTAGCCGCAGAGCGATAGTCGCATCTCGCGTCCACACCACAAGCCGCTTGAGCGTAACGCCAGTCTTGCCCAGTCCGCCCTTTGGCGCCTGATCGTCCACAGATAGCAGTGCCCTCCTGATCTGGCCCTCGAGTTGTGCGACTAGAGTCAGGTACGAGCGCAGCTCCATACCGATAGCAGATTGCAGACTTTGGCTCACTAGCCCACCAGTCTCTGACTTTTCCGCGAATTTCGCAAGTGACCTATACAGCAACGCAGGCTCCGCAAGCGCATGCAGTAGAGCGATCATCGGCACAGGCAATGTAGGTGGCAGCTTGAGCGACACATCGTCTTCGAAGGCCAGGTTCGTAGACGACAACCCTTGTAATGTGAAAGGTAGGTCCCTCATTAGCGCTGCCTCTGTCGGACCGCCACCCTGCTCAACGCGCCCATTCGCTATATCATCTTTCTGCTCCGCGCCCACGCTGGCCTCCTGCGGTCGCGGCCCCGTAGCCCGCTCCCCTACAGGTCTCGCCCGTGGACTTCCCATCCCTCGACTCCGCGGCACGCCCAGCAACCTCTTCCCCTCATCATCCCCATCATCCCCTTCCCCCTCCTCCTCTTCCCGCCTCATATCCTCAGCAACCCGTCCCAGGAACCACAATATTCCTCCCTTCCTCCCCAACACCTTCTGCGCCTGCAACCGTTCCACCAATCCGCCCAGCCTCTGCGCCCTCTCCTGCCCATCATCATCCCCCTCGTCCCTCATTCGTCGCCTCAACTCCTCAGCCACGAACTCCACATCCTCCCACCTCCCATCACTGCTCTCATCCGCCTCAGCATCCGCCGCACTGTTTATAAGGCTTCGCGCGCGCTCATTAGCGGCCTCCCAGCGGGCGTCGGCTTGCTCTTGCGATTCATGAGGGAGGCGGTCGGGGATGAGGCGCGAGAGGAGGGAGGAGAGGGCGGAGTCTAGACGGGTGGGAGGGGCGGTGGTGCTCATATTGATCTGAGCAGCATAGTGGGTGTGTGCATCTGGGTCGTCGTTTACTTAGTAGCAGATAATTATAGTATTAAGACGCGTGAAGTGGGACGCGACTGTTGTGGTGGGGGTTCAGTGGGGGGCTTCGCTGGATGGCCATGAAGACAACACAATGGGTACTGTATTGCGATATGATATTCTCATAAAGTGGTATCACAGTGATGATTGTATACTCGCTATGCTGTGTATCGCTAACATACAGTCGCCGACTCATCGTATGCTTCGCAATGCACCCGCGTATGCTTAATCCATGCTCATGCAGTACTCTCTACACGCCCCGTAACGCCATGCTAAATCCAAGTCAAATGCAATCGATTACTCCATGATCACAGGATCCTGCCCAAAGTCGGAGTCAATGCCCTTTGGCATCACGACCTCGACTGGCGTCTCTTTCTCGGTGCCAGCGCTCTCCTCAGCAGAAGACTCCGGAGCGTCCGAGTAGACTTCCCCAGACCGCTGCTCTTCCTTCACTTCCTCAAGCGAAGGTCCATCAAGCTGCTCTTCATCCTCCTCCTCGACAACACCGTCAAGTGTAGCATACTTCGCTTTACTCTTCCCTTTCACCGAGGGCGCCGGCGTCTCGGCAGGCGTCTCGAACGTTTCTACCTCAGACTCGGTCTCCGGGACTTTCATAGCACTCTTCGCACCATTGACAGCTGGATTCTGCGAAGCAGCCGTGACGTAGCCTGCGTCCGTCTCATCGCTCTCACTCTGCACTTTCGACTTCCCATTCATTGACTTCTCATCAATATGCTCGGGATGCTTGTGCAGCTCTGGCGGAGGTTCGCTGGGATGCTGCTTACTCTTAAAGCTCTCCTGATCGTGAGCCGCGGCAGCAGGGTCAAGACCTTGCCACTTCTTCTCGTCCCAATGCACACTGTCCGTAGCGTGCAGAGCTTGTCCCTCATGTGCCATGGACTTAATGTCAGACCAGTACTCCAGCTTCTTGACCTGCTCGTCAGCCGCGTTGACAGCTTTGAGCAAGTTGTCGGCGTGCTTCGCAGCAGTCTCGTGCTTCCTCTTCGTTTCTTCGTCATCATGAGTGTGATCTGCTAGCGACTCCTTGCGCGTGCTAGCGTGCTCGAATCGCTGCATGAGGTCTGTGAGTAGCTGGCGACGGGAAGACTGGTACACGAAGAGAGACATTATCTCCGGCATACGGTCTGACAGGTAGAACAACTCGTCTCCGCCGTGGTCGATAAATTTACGGACACCAACGAGCTTCTCACGATCTACCGCAGCTTTGCGCATTAGGTGAAGGAGCGTGCCAATGTCGGGAATTTCGACTTTCTCAATATCGGGCTCGTCGTCAACTTTAGCGAAAGTGCGAGCTTGCGCGCTAGAGAGTATAGCGCTGCTGTCGAGCGAGCGAGGACGGACTGTGCTGGGATGAATAGTGAAGTAGTCTGCCGTGAGCTCGTGACCACGCTCTTTCGTATGGTGCACGGTGTGCTTCCTGACTCTCTTCCGCAGCCATCTGCGCCGTCGCACGAATGAGTGGAACCAAGGATGATTGCCGTGCCATGCGAAGCCCTTCTGGAACGAGAAGCTGTACTCCCAGCCCTCCTCATCGACATCCCGACTCATGTCCACGTACCAATTATGCCATGCCCACTCCCAGCTAGGGTCAGGCACTTGCGCATTGCGAATATCGACAGGTGAAGTGCGGAATGTGTTGTTCTGCCAGGACTTCGGATCGAAGTTTAGCAGTGAGCTACTGCTGAACATGGGGATGCCGAAGAGGAATGCGCCGCGCTGATTCTCGTAGAGGATGTCAATCACGCTGTCCTCTTCCGTACCACGTCCAAGAGTGCGCTTGCGTCGCAGCATGCCTTTTGCTCGTGCTGTGCCGCGCTCGAGGTAGCCTTTCTGCGCGGGTGTAGCCTCGTCGCCGGGCTGCGGCGCTTCTGCATCAGGATCATGGAAGCGATCTTGCTGGTAGCGCCTGTACTTCTGCTTGTCGACTTGCTGTTTGACTGTCTGGCGGAGTGAATTGCTCGTCAGGCGTTTCGATAAGGGTTCGAGGGGCGTCGGTGCTCGCGTACTGTCACTGTCCTCTTCTTCAGCACTCTCCAAGCCATGTTCAGGGGTATCAACAGGCGCCCTGGGCCGTGTCTGATCTATGAGGGTAATCTGGTTGGCCTGGACAGAACCCTCGTCGGGGACCTCCGTAAGAGTATTGAGTATGGACGGATTACGCGACATGTCGTGTGATTCACAATGCTAGATTGGGCGACTTGGATGATCTTCACCTGTCATTCAGTCTGATCGGCGCATCGTCGTCTCCTGCATCTTCCTCCCACTCGTCCTCCGGCTTGATGGACCGACTGGGCGCGTTCGAGGTAGACTCGTACTGTGTCTCTTGAGGGGTCGTCGACGACTCGGACGTGATATGTACTTCTATCGCGTTCATGTTGGCATGTCTGTTGGTCGACTTTGATAAGATACTCAAGCACATGCACTTGAATGGTTGGGGTCTGGCTCCCACAAATCTGGTATATGAGACAGCCGCGCCTCAAAGGCTGCGACTGCCAGATGATCGACTGCCTTTACTAGCGGCGGGCGATACCGCTCAGGACTGCTTTAAGTGGAAGAGTTGACAGCGCTCTGGTAGCGACTGACAGTGAACTTTAGAGGTGACACTCTTGAGCAGACTGATCATCGAGGAATGCTCATCCGAGCTGATCTGACCAACGTGCATGGTGCAATAATATATAAGGTATTCTACCATATCTCTTTGATCGTTCTTTCCTAGCGCGCTGTGGCTGAAGCTCCCCTCGCCGCCTCGGTAAGAGGTACGTCACAAAACGTGCTAGCAATACAAGGCCTGGACTGGTGCATAATAAACACCTGCGTTTGACTTCCATCTCACCACCACCTCCCTAGTACCTTCGTCCTATCAACTCGCAATCCCACCCATTCGATCGCAACCACCATCGCCATCATGTCCAACCGCGCAATCCCCGCCGTCGGTGTTGCCGTCGCCGCAGCAGCCGGCTACTACCTCTACCAGTCCGGAGGCGACCCAAAGGCCGCCGAGAAGCGTCTTGAAGGTGCGCAGTCATATCCTAACACTCAATCATCCCACTCCTCATTCTTCTCGCCGAGCTGCCTCCCGCGAAACCACATTACTAACATCCCCTCCCCACCACAGCCGACGCAGCCAAACTCCGCAGCAAAGCCTCCACAACCAACACCTCCGAGGTGCAAAACAAAGGCTCCGAGCTTCAAAAGAACGCCTCCGTGCTCGCATCCGACGCCCGCGCCGAAGTCGAACGTCTGGCCAACCAGGCAAAGTCCAAGGGCAGCGAGGTGGATGCCAAGCTCGAGGCTTACCGCGCGGATGCGGCGAAGAAGCTCGAGGGCGCGTATGCTGAGACGAGCAGCAAGGTGAACGAGGCGGCGGATAAGTTTGATCGGAATGTGCAGCAGGTGAGTGTCTTGCGATGGACTCTACATTGCACCAAGAGCGATGGTGGCTGTGAGGACATCATGAAACTAACATAGGTGGCAGGGCGCCAAGGAGGCAAAGGGCACGCTTTCAAGCTGGTTCGGAGGGAAATAGGTTATTCTGGGATGGATGCTAGGAAGCGAGGAGCAGTCGTTGATGGCAGAGCGGAGTACCCTAAGTATTGTATGTATGCTATCTTCACCAGACTCCACTTCAAAACCCCAAATCCAGTATGTCTGACCGGACGACTGGCAAGAACAACCGACTACGAACAGCGGAACATCCAATTACAGTCTTGTGTGATGCTAGCGCGTAGCTGATGACGAAGGACGGAGATGCGTTACCGATACAATCTCGCAACGTGTCTATATATGCTTTTCGCCTGTCCTGCAACGCCGTCAATGAGAAAGACTCAAGGGGGTATAGTGCATCATCATCTTCATCATAATCGTAATCGCCGCTGCCACTTCAACGCTGTGACCAGGTCACTCCTCAATGCCTGCAAATTCCTGTTCCAATGCGTCTCTCACGCCCTCGTTTCCCTCCAGATGCACCAGTAGCCCGCCCTGGAGCACTGTCCTCAGCGCGCCTAACCGCAAGTACATCCACCACTTGTCTATCACCCAGCTACGCCCTCCCTTGCCACCTACTGCAACGTTCAGTCGACTTCCGTACTCCCTGCCATCCTCATCTAACGCCTTGCTGTACCGCGGCCCTCGCGTCGGCTTCTCGACCGTCGCCAGTACGTCGGAAAAAGTCTGATGCAGTGCGCGGCGAGACTTCTTCGATAAGCGTTTCGAAGATACTTGGGCGAGGGCTTCGAGCTGCGAGATCAGCTCTTCGGGATGTCGATGAGCAGTGTAGCGTTGGATCATGTGCGGACCGTCACCATTGGCGTGGCCCGAGGAGTCTGAGCCAGGTGAAGGTGGCGCCTCGTCTTCCTCCGCTTCGGTATAGCTTCGCTCGAACAAGAATGCGATGTTCTCGCCTGTTGCTATCTGTACTTCTGCATCAGAGGACTGCAGCTGGTCGGTGAAGGCTTCCATGGCGACTTCTGTGATGTCTTCCAGATCTTGGACTTTCGTTGCTAGTAGTCCCCAAGTTTGCAGTGCGGCGGTGACGATTGAGGCATTGTCGGGGCAGTCTATGGACGAACCGTCTGAGGAGATAATCTCGAGGAGAAGGTCCATGGATTCTTCGATGTCGTCTTCAGGGGCGTCGCCGAAGAAGGCTATGGTACCGAAGGCTTGGATTGCTGCATGTTTGATTGTTGGCTCAGGGGAGTCTGTGATCAAAGATTGGACAGTCCGAGCAGTGGTAGTGTAGAGCGCTTCACTTGGCGCAGTGACGAAGATCAGAGCGAGTACCTTCAGTGCCTGCACTGTCTCCTTCTCTGTCTGTCCAGCCTTGATACTTTTCATTATGGCCGGTACAAGCTCATCCACCTTCCGCCCGAGCTCAGCTTTCGCAACATACCGCTGCAGGTCCACTCCAAGTCCAGCCAGCGCAATCTCCCTCCCCTCAGCCGAGCTCCGCTTGCGATCGCAAATCGCATCGATACGCTGATACAGGTCCGTGATCACCACATCAGCAGGCGTATGGGAGTCCTCCTCATGTTGAAGATCCTCCAGACTTGTTGTACCCCATGCCGAGGCGTCGCTACCTTCACTCTCGTCGTCCGATACATTGCGCGAAGGTACGCGGGAGCCACTCCGTGAAGGTGTAGGTGAGCCTGCGCTGCTGGCAGCTGGTGTGCCTTGCTTCGAGCGCTGCTTGCGAGACTGGGTTTTGCCGCTCTCGAGCAAGACTTGCTTGCGAAGGTCGTGCATGACTGATTACACTCGGATGTTGCTGAGATAGAGGAGCCTGAGGAATCTTCCTGAAAAGCCTCCAAGTAACGTCTTTAGAGGCGGTTGAATATGTTCAAGTCAGTGAGTCACGATGACTTGCTGGCAGCCTTGAGCTATCGTATGGGCGTGTGGGAGCGGTCAGTGAATGCTAAGTGGATACTGGCTCGGAAGTCCATGAAGCTGGCTTTGACTGCAATTGTGAGTGTGAGGACGGTAAGCTTTGACGCGTGAGTGCGGCGGTATGATCGTTGCGGACAACAATGTTACATGTCGAGCACCAGTCAAGTCACTTGTAATTGATCTTGTGTGTGGGGAACCCGGATGTGGGGTCAGCTGATGATCCTGGTCGGGGCGGACCGGGTTGGACGCGGAGGCACAGAACGATAACTCCGTTTGCCAGGCGCGAGGTCACATGTACCCACTGGCGATGATGGCTGGGACACAGGCAAAGTTAGGATCGCGAAGTGAGAGTCCATACCAAGTCGTTATACAGGTCCTTAAAGGATCTCGGTGAGATCGCTCGCCTTCGCAACGGCACCGAAGATTCCACCTTCGGTCTTCACCATTTCCACAGCAGCCAAATGTAGCGTCTTACTTGAGGCAGCACAGCAGTCCTCGACGAGTAGACAATCATACCCTCGATCGTTGGCCTCCCTCATAGTAGTGCTCACGCAAACATCCGTCGTCACTCCACAGATGATCAAATCCTTCACTCCCTTCACCCTTAGCAGTAAGTCAAAATCAGTGTTCGTGAAAGCTCCCTTGCCGGGCTTGTCGATTATCGGCTCCCCAGGCAGAGGGTAGAGCTCTGATATGATATCGTGACCTGCTTCACCGCGGACGAGGAGACGCCCTAGTGGTCCAGAGTCGCCTATACCCAGGCCCGATGGGTTGTTTCGTGAGCGGAAGAGCTCTCGAGAGGGAAGATCCGACAAGTCTGCGCGATGGCCTTCGCGGGTGTGGAAGATGGGGTAGCCTTGCTTTCGGAACACAGCTAGCAGATTCTGGAGCGTTGGTATGATGGCCCGAGTGGCAGCAACAGAGTAGCCCTGGTGGGTAAGGTAGCCGCCTTCTTCGCAGACTTGGAAGGAAGATCAGACGGATTGGGAGGAGGAAAGAAAACGAGACAAGATGCTGAGTTCTGTCGTGTACTTACAGTCTCGCTGCATATCGATGATGAGCAACGCTGTCGTCTGGGAACTCAGAGCGCCCTCGTGAGGCCACTCATACGGAGAGGAATGTACGCGATTCGCATGCATAGCTTGAGGCTTTGGCAGCAGCAGAGAGCGAGGCCAGTCTACAGAACTAGGGACTAGACGTATGTGATCGCATATGATCACTCACTGTGAAATGGACAAATGTGGTTGCTAGGCAGCTGGTCCATCAGGAGCAAGAGCAATCCTGTGGCTGCGGATCTAGCTTCCGGTTTACGCGGCCACTCCCGCAGAACCTCAAGACCAGGAAACCAGCTCTATGGAAGTTCACTATTGCTGCAGCTCTCCACAAGAAAGCTATATATTACTCACAGACACCATGGACCGATCACTCGACGAGATCATATCCGAGCGACCGGTATGTTGCTATAGACTTGTTCATTGAGTCTGCGCTGATCAAAATCTCAGGCTCGCAGAGGTGGTCGAGGAGGTGACCGAAACGACCGGGGCGATCGAGGCGACAGAGCAGATAGAGGCGATCGACGAGCTCCACCTCCGAGAGCAGCGCGCAGAGAAGAGTATCCTCGCGATGGCGTAAGAAAGGTCAGTAGGCATAGCAATGAGGGCGCAATGGGAAAGGCTTCACAGCAAAGACCTGCACGAGGAACTGCGCACAGCACACGGGATTCAACGCTGACAAGCCAATGTGTTCCAGGTGCATCCTCCTCCGTAGTGACATCGACCTGAGGTCCACTCGCTAGCGATCTCGATCGGCGGATCCACCCGAGACGACACTGACCTAACCTCCCTTTGTAGCCACGACGCGAAGAAGCAGCACACCTCGACACGTGAGCATACAACACCACAGTCAGCTCGTGGGGAGTTACTGACGAGACTTGCAGCGACTGGGTACACGACAGGTTCGAGGAGGATCGATACGACCGCCGAGGAGGCCGTGGTGGTGATCACGGCTACGATGACCGGGTTCCTCCAGCGGCTGTCGATACACGAGCACGCGAGCCGTGAGTGACAGCCAAACCATTGACTGCCGGATCTCACTGACACGTAATAGCGAGGCCAAGAAGATCCGGGTTGACAACATCCATTACGACATTCAAGAAAAGGACATAAAGGTACAGTCACATCGCATTGGCATTGCTACAAGCGCTGTCTAATTTTCATAGGAACTCTTCGAGCGCATTGGCCAAGTGGAATCGGCTCAAATGCTGTACGACCGCATGGACCGCTCTCAAGGCACAGCTTTCATCACCTACGTCGACCCACGCGATGCTCGCGACGCAATCCGCGAGTATGATGGTGCAAATGCGCATGGCCAGCCAATCCGCCTTACGCTTATGCCGGTCGGACCAGCTACAGGGCCAAGAGCAGCCGCGAGCAAAGGCTCGCTTTTTGAACGGGTGGAGAGGCCAGCGAGAAGTCTATTCGACCGCATTGACAATGGACCCAGCAGTAGGGACGATAGCCGCGAGCCTGCAGGGAGACGAGGTGGAAGGGGTGGCAGGCCGGACAGAAGCTATAGCCCGGAGAAGGACAGGCTGCTACGGGTGCCAGACAACATCGACCGCTACGTGCCAGGGCAGAGAGACTCAAGGTCTCCTGTTGGACGTGGCGGAGGACGGGAGCGTGGGAGGCGACCTGGCGCACGACGTGAAGAGGGCACCCGGGGTGGAGGTCGAGGAGGAAGAGGTACAGATGGCGCACCTAGAGGTGGCGGACGTAGAGGAGTGAAGACTGCCGAGCAGCTGGACGCCGAGATGGACGACTACTTTGGTGGCGGCGGTGGTGGTCAGAACGGAAGTGCAGAGAAGGCGCAGAACGGCACTGGAAGCACCGCAGCTGCGACTACAGCGCCGGCAGCTGTGGACGACGACATCGACATGATCGAGTAGGTGGTGGGTACGCTTGTATCCATACACCACTACTGCACAAAGTCGCGTGTCGTGAGCCGCACACTCAGCCCTATGTAAATGCAGCACACTAGCAGACCATCTCCGGCCTGCACGGAGAGCCGACTGTGCTACTATTCAGCACACAAGTGTACTACTCCCCATGATGAACTTCTCAGCGACGTTCTGGTAGTCGCAAGACCACTCCACGATGCATCAACCGCAGCCAAGAGTATCAATCTAGAAGGTTCGCACAAATGACATACTTTACGACCAAAGAAGAAATCGAAGGATCGTGGTACTCGGGTGTCGGGTCGCGTGCTTCTATGTTTATCTAGCGCCCGCAGATCCCTATCCGCTCTTCTGCCTCCTCCGAGCGCCCGTGCTTCCTTCCATCATCAGCCTCAATTTGGATATCGCCATGTGCGACGTGAACAAATCTGCTCACGAGGTTCTCTGGAAAGCAGGAAGGTTCTCCAAGGGACGATATCCTACAACATCAATGCCATAGCTTCAACAATTGACTCCGGTTGAGAGCTTCTCCAATGTTGGGGAAAGCTGCGGAGGTTTTCGGTGACGGTGCCTGCATGGTTGATGACCTCAACCGGAGGTCCACCAGAAATTATGTACTGTACCTTGGACTAGGGTCTTGGAGTGTGCATGCACTCCGCAATGGCTGGATATGCGCGCCTACGCTCAACGATGTCCCTACAATAATGTGGGATTATGGGCATCAGGCAGGCGAAGGCGCAGTACAGTTTGAAGGAAGCGATGGTGTCTTGCTAATATTGGTGGTCAGCCTCGCAGCAATAATGAGGATCCTCGACCTGCAGTGCCGTGGGCCCGGCGCGAGAATCTCGCGACCATGCAGCCGGTGATTTGATGGGGGTCCTTCGTTGATGGCTTGGTGCATCTGTTCCGAAGTCAGCTGTATCCGCTTTTGGCTTGGGAGATCTGTTGACTTGTCCGTGCGTAGGGGAGCTTTGGACAACTTTCTTGGGGCAGTGGATAGAATATACCGATAGCCCTCACCAGATCTTTCCCTTCCCACTTTCCCCCCCCTCTCTGCAACATACACTCCCTACCGCAGCATTATCATCATTCCTCCGCGAGCAGTCTCGTGGTCATACACCCTCTCACCGGACCACTCATCGACATTTCGCAGCAGCCGCAACAGCGGACCCCACAACGTCACTTCCGGACATTGGGGGATTTGAAGAATCTCAGCTACATTTCGAGCCACTGCAGCTGGACTTCTATCCTCGTCCGCGCACTCCCCGACTACAGCACATATTTGAGCCTTCAGCAGCGATAGTGCTTATAATCAGCATTCCGCTGTTTCTTTCCTTTGGCCGAATTTAGCACCATTGTATGAACACGACAGACCGCAATATGGCGGACGCAGTAGGCGGAGCGGCGCCCAAGACCAACGGCCACACTAATGGCGAGAAGGCCAGCTATTCGTCGAAATTCGATCTTGCGGATCACTTCATTGGTGGCAATGAGTTGTCACGAGCGCCGCCGAGCAAGGTGAAGGACTTTGTAGCGGCGAGCGACGGGCACACGGTCATCACGAGTGTAAGTATTTGGCAACTGACGAGACGAAGTGTGGCAATTTCTGACATGGTAACAGATCCTGATTGCCAACAACGGTATTGCGGCAGTCAAGGAGATTCGATCAGTGCGAAAATGGGCGTACGAGACGTTCGGCGACGAGAAAGCCATCCAATTCGTGGTTATGGCCACGCCTGAGGATTTGGGTGCTAACGCAGACTACATCCGCATGGCCGACAAGTATGTTGAGGTGCCGGGTGGTACGAACAATAACAACTACGCCAACGTGGAGCTCATTGTGGATGTGGCGGAGCGGATGGGTGTGCACGCTGTTTGGGCCGGATGGTAAGCAAAAGTGAGAGAGGATGGCAGAGGACTAGAACTAATTTCTTGAAAGGGGACACGCCTCAGAAAACCCGAAGCTGCCCGAATCGCTCGCTGCGTCGCCTCATAAGATTGTCTTCATTGGACCTCCTGGATCAGCCATGCGCTCGCTTGGTGACAAGATTTCCTCCACGATCGTTGCACAGCACGCAAAGGTGCCTTGCATTCCCTGGTCAGGGACTGGTGTGGACAAGGTCATCACGGGCAACAACGGCATTGTCACAGTCGATGATGAGACGTATGCCAAGGGCTGCGTCAACAACGCCGAGGAGGGTCTGGCTGCCGCAAAGCGCATTGGCTTCCCTGTCATGGTCAAAGCATCAGAAGGAGGTGGTGGCAAAGGTATCCGAAAAGTCGATAGCGAGGAGCGCTTCGCGGCTTTGTACAAAGAGGCTGCAAGCGAGATACCCGGATCGCCCATCTTCATCATGAAGCTGGCTGGCAATGCCCGACATTTGGAGGTTCAACTCCTGGCTGATCAGTACGGCAACAACATTTCGCTGTTCGGCCGTGATTGTTCCGTCCAGCGAAGACATCAAAAGATCATTGAGGAGGCGCCAGTCACGATTGCAGGACCCAAGGTCTTCCGGGAGATGGAGAAGGCAGCTGTCTCGCTTGGGAGACTTGTCGGATACGTCTCTGCCGGAACAGTCGAATACCTGTACTCTCACGCTGAGGATAGCTTCTACTTCCTCGAGCTCAACCCGCGTCTTCAGGTCGAGCATCCTACCACCGAGATGGTGTCTGGTGTGAATCTTCCAGCTGCCCAGCTGCAAGTTGCCATGGGTATCCCTCTTCACCGCATTCGTGACATTCGCTTGCTCTACGGATCCGACCCACACTCTTCCACGGAGATTGACTTCAACTTCGAGAAGGAGGGCTCAGTAGTCAACCAGCGACGACCACAGCCCAAGGGCCATTGTACGGCTTGCCGTATCACTTCTGAGGATCCCGGCGAGGGCTTCAAGCCTTCGTCTGGTACGATGCACGAGTTGAACTTCCGATCCAGCTCAAACGTCTGGGGCTACTTCTCCGTCAGCGCCGCCTCAGCAATCCACAACTTCGCCGATTCGCAATTCGGTCACATCTTCGCCTACGGTGAAAGCAGACAGGCATCGCGGAAGCACATGGTGGTGGCCTTGAAAGAGCTGAGCATTCGTGGTGACTTCAGGACAACGGTGGAATACTTGATCAAGCTGCTGGAGACACCAGCTTTCGAGGACAACACCATCACAACCGGCTGGCTTGATGAGCTGATCAGCAAGAAGCTGACAGCCGAGCGTCCGGACCCCATGAAGGCCATTGTCTGCGGAGCTGTTACCAAGGCACACATGGCCGCTGAGAAGTGCATTGGAGAGTACCGCACTGGACTGGAGAAGGGTCAGGTACCCAGCAAAGATGTCCTCAAGACGGTGTTCCCGATCGAGTTCATCTACGACGGCATGAAGTACAAGTTCACCGTCACGCGGTCGAGCGTGGACAGCTACACTCTCTTCATCAACGGAAGCCGAGCTGTCGTTGGCACACGAGCTCTCTCCGATGGTGGTCTCCTTGTCCTGCTTGGTGGTCACTCGCACAGCGTCTACTGGAAGGAGGAGGTCGGTGCCATTCGCATGTCTGTCGATGGCAAGACGTGTCTGCTCGAGCAAGAGAACGATCCCACACAACTCCGGACACCATCGCCCGGTAAGCTAGTCAAGTTCACCGTCGAGAACGGCGAGCATGTCAGCAAGGGGCAGACCTTTGCCGAAGTCGAGGTCATGAAGATGTACCTTCCTCTTGTCGCACTTGAGGATGGCTTGGTCAATCTTATCAAGCAGCCTGGCGCAACCCTCGAGGCTGGTGACGTTATTGGCATACTAGCGCTCGACGACCCGTCAAAGGTCAAATCCGCACAGCCTTTCTTGGACCAGCTGCCTGATATTGGTCCACCTGTTGTGCCTGGTGCGAAGCCACCCCAGAAGTACGCCTACCTCATGGGTATCCTGCAGGACATCCTCCAGGGTTATGACAATCAGATGGTCATGAAGCAGACTGTCAAGGAGCTCATCGCTGTGCTTCGCGACCCTGAGCTGCCATACGCTGAGTGGCGCGCACAGGCCTCAGCGCTGCACTCGCGCATGCCGCAGAAGCTGGACACACTATTCGAGCAGACTGTCGATCGAGCACACTCCCGCGGCTCTGAGTTCCCTGCCAAGCCACTGCAGAAGGTCTTCGACAAGTTCGTGCAGGAGACCGTGTCTGCAGGGGACGCCGATCTCCTTCGAAGCTCACTTTCGCCAATTCTGGCCATAATGACAAAGTACTCCGACGGCCTCAAAGCGCACGAGCTAGGTGTCTTTGTGTCCTTGTTCGAGCAATACTCATCTGTTGAGAGCATCTTTGCTTCAAGGCAGACGAGAGACGAGGAGGTCATTCTGGCTCTCCGTGACGCCAACAAGGAGAAGGTCAGCAATGTTGTCAACATTGTGTTGTCCCACACCCGAGTCAGCGCGAAGAACAACCTGCTCGTCGAGATCTTGCAGGCATACCGACCCAATCTGCCCAATGTCGGCAATGTGGCTAAGTACTTCAAGCCATCGCTGCAAATCCTCGCTGAGCTCGAGGGTCGTGCTACAGCGAAGGTCGCACTCAAGGCGCGTGAGCTGCTTATCCAATGCGCAATGCCTTCGCTTGAGGAGCGCACATCACAGATGGAGCACATCCTGCGCTCTTCGGTTCTTGAGTCAAGATACGGCGAGTCTGGCTGGGATCACAGGGCACCGAATTTCGACATCATCAAGGAGGTGGTCGACTCGAAATATACTGTGTTCGATGTGTTGCCACAATTCTTCGTTCACCAGGATCCGTGGGTCTCGCTTGCGGCATTGGAAGTCTACACTCGCCGTGCATACCGCGCGTACCAGCTTACTTCGATCGACTATGTGACGGAGAACGATACGCCGTATGTGCTTACCTGGGACTTCTCGCTACGGAAGGTTGGCGAGTCTGCGTTCGGTCTGCCGATCGAATCATCTCACCCCTCGACGCCAGGCACGCCTGCTGAGGGCTTCGCGAGAGTGACCTCGCTGAGCGACATGAGCTACCTCACACGGCAAGCACAAGGCACTGAACCCACCCGCAAGGGCGCAGTCGTGCCTGTGCAGTACCTTGACGAGATTGACGAGGTGCTCATGAAGGCTCTTGAGGTCTTCCCAGTCAGTGGCGAGAAGGAGAAGAACGGCGGTAGCCTCATGGCTGACCTCAGCAAGCGCCGCACTCCGCAAGCACCGAAGCTAGAGTCCAATGATGACCTTACTGCGGTGTGCAACGTCGCTGTCCGCGATGCCGAGAGCCAAGACGACAAGGAGATCCTTGCACGCTTGACACCGATCGTTAACGAGTACCGCGATGAGCTGCTCTCGCGCCGTGTCCGCCGATTGACATTCATCTGCGGTCACAAGGACGGCACATACCCAGGCTACTACACCTTCCGGGGGCCTGCGTACGAGGAAGACGCCAGCATTCGTCACAGCGAACCCGCCACTGCTTTCCAGCTTGAGTTGGGACGTTTGTCGAAGTTCCACATCAAGCCTGTCTTCACTGAGAACCGTGGCATTCACATGTACGAGGCCATCGGCAAGAACGCAGAGAATGACAAGCGCTACTTCACCCGCGCTGTCGTCCGACCTGGCCGCCTGCGCGAGGATATCCCGACCGCGGAGTACATGATCTCGGAGGCCGACCGCTTGATGACTGACATCCTGGACGCCATGGAGATCGTTGGTAACAACAATTCTGACATGAATCACATCTTCATCAACTTCTCTGCGGTCTTCCCACTGCAGCCGAAGGAGGTCGAGGAAGCTCTAGGCACGTTCTTGGACCGCTTCGGTCGCCGCGCATGGAGACTTCGTGTGACTGGTGCTGAAATCAGAATCATCTGCACAAACCCCGAGACTGGTGCACCATATCCTCTTCGTGTGATCATCACGAACACCTCCGGTTACATTGTGCAAGTCGAACTGTACGAGGAGCGCAAGTCTGACAAGGGTGGCCAATGGCTGTTCCACTACATCGGCGGCACGACCAAGTTCGGCTCCATGCACCTGCGCCCTGTATCTGCGCCCTACGAGACGAAGGGTGCGCTGCAGCCAAAGCGATACAAGGCTCACATTATGGGTACGCAGTACGTGTACGACTTCCCCGAGTTGTTCAGGCAAGCGATCGAGAACAGCTGGAAGGCTATAGTAGATCTTCACCCTGGTCTCAAGGACAAGAAGCCTGTGCAGGGAGAGTGCATCGAGTACAGCGAGCTCGTGCTCGATGAGCACGACCAGCTTGCTGAGGTCAATCGCGATCCTGGCACCAACACCATTGGTATGATCGGCTGGCTGGTCACTGCAAAGACGCCCGAGTACCCTCGCGGCCGTCGCTTCATCATCATTGCCAACGACATCACCTTCAAGATCGGATCCTTCGGCCCACAGGAAGATAAGTTCTTCCACAAGTGCTCTGAGCTTGCACGCAAGCTTGGTATCCCGAGGATCTACCTATCTGCCAACTCCGGTGCACGCATTGGTATGGCTGAAGAGCTCATCCCTCACTTCTCCGTTGCATGGAAGGATGAGTCCAGGCCAGAGGCTGGGTTCGAGTACCTTTACTTGACTTCGGAGAAGAAGGCACGATTCGAGGACGGTGCACTCAAGGCTGTCCAGACGAAGGAGGTCAAGCTTGGCGGTGAGACACGACACGTCATCACTACCATCATCGGCGCCGAAGAGGGTCTCGGTGTGGAGTGCTTGAAGGGCTCAGGCTTGATTGCTGGCGAGACTGCACGAGCATACGAGGACATCTTCACGGTCACCCTCGTCACTTGCCGATCAGTCGGAATCGGTGCCTACCTCGTCCGCCTCGGTCAGCGAGCAATCCAGATTGAAGGCCAACCGATCATCCTCACCGGTGCGCCTGCCATCAACAAGCTCCTTGGACGCGAAGTGTACACCTCCAACTTGCAGCTCGGTGGAACGCAGATCATGTACAAGAACGGTGTATCGCACATGACTGCCAACGATGATTTCGAGGGTGTCTCCAAGATCGTCAAGTGGATGTCGTTTGTGCCCGACAAGAAGGGCAGCCCGGTCCCCATCTCGCCTAGCGCAGACTCTTGGGACCGCGATATCACTTTCTTCCCGCCACAGAAGCAGCCTTACGATGTGAGGCACTTGATTGCTGGACACCAGTCACCGGACGGGTTCCTCTCAGGTCTATTTGATAAGAACTCCTTTGAGGAGTCTCTCGGTGGCTGGGCTCGCACTGTCGTTGTCGGTCGTGCACGCCTCGGTGGCATCCCGATTGGTGTCATTGGTGTTGAGACTCGCTCTGTCGAGAACGTCACGCCTGCTGATCCTGCCAACCCCGACTCCATCGAGCAAGTCACGAACGAAGCTGGTGGTGTCTGGTACCCCAACTCGGCTTTCAAGACTGCGCAGGCCATCAAGGACTTCAATCATGGTGAGCAATTGCCGCTGATGATCTTGGCCAACTGGCGTGGTTTCTCTGGTGGTCAGAGGGATATGTACAACGAGGTGCTCAAATATGGGTCCTACATCGTCGATGCGCTCGTCAAGTACGAGCAGCCAGTGTTCGTCTACATCCCGCCGTTCGGCGAATTGCGTGGTGGATCATGGGTAAGTCAAGTCAATTCCATCACATGCATCGCAATACTGACAATTTCCAGGTCGTCGTCGATCCCACGATCAACCCGCAATTCATGGAGATGTACGCTGACGAGGAGGCCCGCGGTGGTGTCCTTGAGCCCGAGGGTATCGTCGGTATCAAGTACCGCAAAGAGCGCCAGCTCGAGACCATGGCCCGTCTGGACCCGGCATACGGCGACCTCAAGCGCCGCTCCCTCGAGAAAACCCTCACGCCCGAAGAGCAGAAGAAGATCAAGGACCAGATGACCGGGCGCGAGACCCTTCTCCTACCCGTCTACCTCCAGATCTCCCTGCAATACGCCGATCTGCATGACCGCGCCGGCCGCATGCAAGCCAAGGACACGATCCGCATGCCCCTGCAATGGAAGAACGCAAGGCGATTCTTTTACTGGCGTCTCCGTCGCCGTTTGAACGAGGAGTACGTCCTCAAGCGCATGGCGACTGCTTCTTCCAAGGAGCTCGTTTCGCGCTCCCAGAACCTCAAGACTTTGGAAGCTTGGTTCGGGCAACCCAAGTTCGGCACTGACGATATGAATGTCGCGCTTTGGTTTGAGGAGAACCGCAAGGTGGTCGCGGAGAAGATTGAGAAGATCAAGATGGAGGCTGTGGCTTATGATGTTGCGTCTCTGCTGAGGGGTAACAAGGAGGGTGGGCTGGCGGGTGTTGCGCAGGTTCTGAGTATGTTGCCTGTGGCCGAGAAGGAGGAGGTGCTCAAGAGGCTCGCGAGAGCTTAAGAGGCCATCGCTTGAGGGATTGTGGGTATAGTGTAGCGTTTGCGGAATGTTTTCCTCGTTTGTGAACATGGACATGTCATTATCAAGGTGTATAGGGTGCAAGGGATAATGATACATAGACTTAGTATTCCTCGTTTTACTTTACTCATCGCCTCATGCCATAAGTGGTGTTTCACCTGCTCGCCTTCCTCGGTCGCTCGACTACGTGCTCCACGCCTCTGATCACAACCCGCAACCTCCTCCCCATCGCCACATTCCACTCCCCCATCCCCTCCTGCACGCCAGGCTTCGGGTACAACCTGGCTACAGCTTTCACATCACCTTCACTGACCTTCGCTTTCGCAGCATCCACGTCACCTCCCTGCACCACCGCACTGCCGTCCTTCTTGGCTAGCACCCACTTCTTGTGATCATCGAGATTGGTTCCAGCGGGTGAGCCAGAGAAGGAGTCGTAGATCATGATACTGTCGTAGTCGAACTTCTGGGAGTTCTGATAGGCTTTCCACTTGCGGCGTTGCGGTTTCGAGCGAACGTCTTGGGGACGGAGAAAGGAGAGGGCGGAGGGGAGGTAGACTCCTGCAGCGGCATCGTCTGCGCAGCTAAACAATCAATCCTTGTCAGCTCTCTCTTTGGGGAACATTGCTGGCACGAGTCGATTGAGAGCACATTGCAAAAGCCCAGGGCAGCACGATCCAGTTCGAGAGATACGGCTAAGGTGAGGGCACTCACACTACACGCATACGAGCGTCGTCCTTCATGTCGTCGTCGAACAACGCATGCTCGTCTATCTTGACGTCTGCCATAGCCTTAGTGTAGCCGTCGAGATTTTCGCAGTGAAAGGTCAGATACGTATCGCGATCTGGTCGCTGATGCTCGCTGCTGCGGTCAGTGCTGTTTGCTGATCATTAGCATGGGAGACAATCTAACTGATTCAGTCCCATCACATGCCCAAGCTCATGTGTCATTGCCTTCACAGCTTTGTCATGGGTCGCGTCGTCTCCTGGGATCAGGTGGCAGAATGTAAGTAGATGTCGACCACGCTGCTTCCCAGCATAGTCGTAGCCCGTGGTAGCGCTCTCTGTGCTACATTCGTTCCAGTTGTACTCGTCGTTGCCATCTTTCGTGCCGTCAACGATTACGAGAGCGTCGTCTCTGATCTTCGGATCGCTGCACGATAGCGTCTCGGCGTTGTCTGGCACAATGGTCACGGTTGATACGGTCATTGCATGCGCCCATTTAACAATTGCTTTGTCGAGTATGGGTTGAAGGTTCATTTTTGATCGGTCGTCCTTGAAGCAGTAGCGCACAGGCTGCATCTGTTGGGGTCCGGCGCACAGGACTGGCCATGGGCCGTAGCCACCAATGACTTTGTCGTCTTTGATCGGCTGGACGCCTATCCATCGCTTTGATATAGTGGGCCTGTTCGTAGGTGGAGGCGGTACGATTTGATCGACATGGGGAAGATCAGTCTTCTTGTGGAGGAAGAGCAGGACATTGAGTGATAGCAGAATCAGGAGAGTGGTACTTGTCATGATCGGCTCTCCGCTCGTGTGTACGCATGTCGAGTCAATCTGAAAATCTTGAACATCACGAGGAGTGGTATATACACTTGACCGCAGAGCACCGCGTGAGCCATAGCAAACACATACCGGCCCAGATCTATAAGCTTGCAGATGTCGGTGAGCACCACCGACCATAACCTCGTCGACATAGCCTTGTGCTAGCACGTTTCCAGAAGGCAAGTTCTGGCAGCTCAAAGACCCGTTCCTAGTGCCCACCTCGATCGTCGCTCCTGGCCGCCTTCTCTGCTCCCTGCTTCGCCGTCACCCAACATCTGCCTCGAAGTACTGGCAGCGGCCATAGATGCCACTATCGGATGTTTAGAACTTCTCCTTGAACAGAGTGTAGGCCAGCGAATCGATCGAAGACACTGCTGCCTCGATATCGTATCTCTCCGCGAGAGCCTTGCTGCGAAGTAAAGCGGCCACGATGAGATCCCGAATCGCAGGTGCCGTGATAGGCGTCGACGCAAACACGAATGTGATTACCTCGGCCATTCCTATATGGTTCCACCCCTTTGTGAGAGCTGATTGGAACTTCTCGGCCGCCAGCTGCTGTAAGCCAGTCACCTGATATTTTGTAGCCGTCGCAAACACCGCAGCATGTTCCAGAAGCTGCGTATCCTTGGTGCCATTCGAGGCTAGTGTCAATGGCTGCACAGCCTTGGAATTATCGCTCCCTACGACATTGGATGCTTCGTCGTCAGAAGAGTCAGACGTTCTTGGGCGCTTCTGACTTCTCGCGGCTTTCGCAATATACGCGCGATGTGCCGAGCCTGTAAGACCAGATGGAGTGGGCTTTGTCGCTGCTAGCTGAGGCGTCGCGTTCACGTGCTTCTTCAACTTGTAATCGAGCTCGTAGAAATAGTCGACCATGACCTTGATGATCTCCGGATCGTCGCAAGCATCGTCGACTTCGTGTGAGCCACTTTCAGCAGCTTTGAGGGTAATACTGCACTCCTGGCCTTCCTGTGAGACAGTCAGCGGCTCCGTCTCTACTCCAGGTGCTGACATCCTACCTTGAATCCACCCGCCTTGAATACGATCCGGAAGTACTTGGACTGCGCTGCGAGGACAACTTTGTGCACCTTGAACGAGTAGGATCCGCACTTGATTTCGAAGTCGCAAAGCTCGTCATTGCTGCGCAATCTGCAACATAGTCAGGTAAGAAGCATGCGAGATCACTGTGAAGAGCTTCACCCAGCGATGGCTTTGCGCATAGCTTCTGTCCGTGTTGCTGCCATGGTGTAAGTTGGAGTATCTTAGACGATCTTGCTGTGAGTTGAGGGTCTGTTTCAATGTTCAACAGGAGCGAGATGTACGGCGCAGGGATCAATCTGGAATTCCACATGATAGACTTCCTCTACCAGTGACACTTCGTAGAGAGATGACTTGGAGTGAAGTGAAAGTCATGCTGCTCATGACAAGCAGTGAGTCCGGCATAGCTCCTTCGTTCGCAGCTCACTCAGGCATGCGTGAGTGCTGCCCTGCTCGTTGTCGCAGAGTCACCTAAAGCTGCTCTCGATCGCTGTTTTATTAACGACAGCACCGTCTTTGGACTACCACCCGCGGCGCGTGGGAGAGAGACACGTAGAAGCGGCAGGTCGTGGATTTTGCACGACTCTTCCACTCGGCGCGATAGGCGCGATAGATGGGCTGACATCGCTGAGCACTTTCACAACGGCGATATGGAAAGCTGTTTTGCGTTGATACTGGCGAATGTAGAGCTTGTATTTCGAAGTGACATCGACAAATGCTTGGCCCGTGCTGTCATGTACGTGGGGGGCAAAGGGGCCTGCTGCACTCGACAGCATTGCGGCTACCATGAAAGGAGAATAATTGAGCATGTATGAAGGAGTGAACACTGCGCTACAGCTACGCTCTGATCGAGTACATACGACACGGACTTGAGTATATTGCATGTAGTGTCGTCTCAAAGCTATTATATGCTACCCACCGACTGTACAAACTCAGCTTCGAAGCGATACAGAGTCGCAAACCCATTGCGGCTCCTTCTCTACAGCTACCCACCCACGTAGTCTATCTAGTTCTCCTCGTCTTCATCGGGGTCGCATATATCGCACCTGCACACGAAGCCTTTGCGCTGAACCCACAGCTTATGCCTCATAGACTTCATGTACCTCCGCATCATCTCCGCTTCTTTGATCAGCTTGAGCTCACGGCGCTTATGTTTGCAGCTCTGCCCCTTCGTTCCCAGACCTTGACCCACGCAGTGAGAGCACCGGAGCTCCTCAACTACTTTCTTCGGCTTCTTCGCAGCGCTCTCGTTACCCTGATCTGCTTTCTTAGTCTTGCTTTTCTTCAAAGTCTTGTCCGAAGTATATTCATCAGATGCTGAATGCTACTCATGCAAATAACTACACTCGGCCCCTTTCTTGCACTTCCCCTCCTGCCAGTAGCTGCACACTTTCGTCTTATAGAATGGATGCTTCACACCGTCGTTCTTGCCCTCGCCCCCAGACATGCCAGCAGGCGGTGGTTGATAGATCGGAAACCCACTGAAGTTTGGTGGTGGCTGCGGTTGCGCACTGGACGCGTTGAGAGTAGCAAGAATGGCTGCGAGATCAGGCTCACCGTTTGCCAGCTTCGGCAGATTGGGCGGTGGCGGAGGGAAGTTATGAGGCATGGGGAAACCAGGGAAGGAGGGCATTTGTATGGGTGGTGCGGCGAGCGGTTGAGGCGGCGGTGGCTGAGGTGCCATGAGACCATTGGCTGCCAGGGTCTTGAGGAGGGCTTGAATGTCTGTGGCGCCGCCTGGCGGAGGAGCTTGTGCTTGCTGTGCCGGGGCGAAAGATTGTTGGGCATTGAAGCCTGGCATCGCTGAGAGGTTCAGTCCGGCCATGCCAGGTGGCATGTGTCTAAATGCAGTGGCAGCGCGTTGTTGAGTCTTCTGTCGACCGCGCGTGATGTACTTCTCGGGTGGGCCACCGAATTGCTTTGAACTGCCCAGCTGCTCACCATTGTATGGGTCTGCCGGCTCTCTAGGGTTTGGCGGGATCTCGCTTGCGTCGGTGTAAAAGACCATCAAGGTACTCGCCTCGTACTGTTTCCGTTGCACTGTCTCGGGTGAATCTGCCTTCAATGGTCCGCCACCGTACGGTGCGTAAAGCCTGTTGCGCTCCTCCGGGTCCACGGGACTGAAGTTGATGTCCTCCGGCAAGTGGAAAGCCTTAAACTTAGCCTTGCTTTCATCATCAGAGTCGTCGTCATCATCAACATCCATCTGGTCTTGATGCTGCTTGAGCATGCGACCTTCCCCGCCGACATCCTTAACATCACGGACTTGGCTGGCGTCGTGATCGATCTCTTCGGCGGGGTCGTGCTCAAAGATGCGAATCTGCACAAGGTCTGACCCGTCTCTGAAGCGAACGTTGGTGGCGCCACGTGAGAGTCTCGCTGCGCGTTTCGCCTTCTTCTCGGGCGAGATTATTTCCCGTGCCACTTCGGGCTTGGGCTCGGCCTTCTTTGGTTCCTCCCTCGGCTTGCCCAGATTCGCGAGGGTTTCGGCCAGATTGAAAGCGGGCTTCAAATTGGTGTTGGTGATGGGCTTGCGCTCGGCCGGTTTTACAGCCTTCTCGGCGTTGGAAGTTCCGGGTTTCTTGGCCGCAGACTGTAAATTGAAGAATCCTGATGGCTTAGCCACGACAGCCTTGGGCTTCACAGCCGTCGCTGATGCCGGGATTGTTGGCTTCTTTGCGGCATCGAGGCTCGCGCCTGCCTTCTTCACAGTGCCTGCTGTCTTCGTTGTGGCGACAACGCCATTTGTCGCTGGTCTTTTCGCTGCGGCGGCGCTAGCCGCATTACCCGCTGCAGCAGATGATCGCTTGATGCCAGCGGTAGACTCGGGCTCTGCCTTCACTGGGACTGGCTTGGTCGGTGCAGCAGAAGCCGCGGCGGTGGCAGCGGCGGCGGCGTTGAGGGATTTCTGTGCATAAAACCTAAGCTTCGCATGTCCGGACTTGGCGTAAGATGTGAGCGATTTGATCAAGTGAGTTTTGATCAGCTTCTCTTCTGTGATCGACGTTGTGATGGCCAGTGTCTCCAGTACAATATGTGCCAGGCTACTTTGCCACTCCTCGATCTTTGCGCGGTCCAGGAGGAACTGGTGGCAGAGAAAGAGCAAGGATTGGTTCTCCGAGAATCTGAACGGCGTAAGTCAGCTTGGGTTCTCTTCATGAACGTAAATCATCGTATGTGGAAGTGTGATGTCGGCAGTTGCGCGCACGATGACTATGTAGGAGCAGTATATGTGTCCATCAATCCATTCGTCCCAGCCATACCGCTTTGAGCAGTGCGGTCACGAAATGGAATCTCATATTCAAGATGCGCGCCAGCTACATGACATTACAATCAAGCCACACAACACTGTGACAATTACCTGACCAGCGACCCTAGCGCCGAGTCCTGAGGTGGCCGATGCAAATCCACCATACACGATTCACGTCAGCTCAAGACGAAGAAAGAATATCAACTTACAGCTCGACAATCTGCTTGAAGCCATGCTTCATCGCAGTCCTGAACGCCACCTCGATCATCTCCCGCTGCGCCTTCACTCGGCTTTTCAGTAGAGGCAGATCACCAACTTGCTTCTTGCACTCGGCCGCCTTGACGGCCTCGCTATCGGCCTTCCATCGGTCTCTGATGGTCTTCACGACTTCCCAGAAATCTTTGAGACCGTCCCGAATGCTCTGAGCTTCGATAGTCTTCTTCTTGTTGCGCCAAAGAGCCTTGATCACATCATACTCAACGGCTGCTTTCGGATCGTCGTCGGGCCGCTTCGAGGGCAAAGGAGTGCCGGCCGTAGCTTCCTCTTCGTCGGAGTAAAGAGAGACATCGGAGTCATCGGAGCTACTGTCGCTACTGCTCTCATCACCTTCATACTTGATGCCGCTTGCGGCTTGCGTCAGATCGAGTCGTGCACCGTTTGCTCCGACTTGGCCGATGCGAGGAGCGACCACAGGCTTTGGCTGCTTCGAGCTAAGCTTGGCCACAAGCTTCGGATCGTTCTTCGCGAGACGCTTCAGGTCATTCCGAGAGTGGCGTCTTGCATAGGCCGGAAGGACAGTAGCTCGGTTGACAGGGAACTCCTGCTGCTGGCCACCCAGGTTGGCGTAAGGAGCAATGCGCTCGGCGTTGGTAGCTCTCAGCAGTTGCGTGAAGTCGATTGTGAGGAATCGTCCGTTGTCGCCTCCTTTCGGGATGGCTCGAATCAAGGCATCCTGGTTATCAGTGACGACTTGAGCATTGACGGCATTTGATGGGTTTGCCAGAGCCGGGTCGATCAGCCGTTGAGGTATACCCCGTTGTGGTGGAGCAAGAGCCTGTGGTGCGATCGTTAGAGCATTGACGGCCGGCTTGTGGTAGCTTTGAAATGCTTGCAAGTTCTGTGGCGGTACATGCTGTGCATATTGCTGGTGATAGGCTTGGTTGGCGCCATTGAAGTTCCCGTAAACACTGCCCTGCGTGTAAGGTGCAGGACTGTGTACTGGAGACCGGCCGTATGTCTCCGAGGGAATGTGATATGTTCCGTGTGCATTGGGAGCTGACAGGTGTGATGCAGTCTGTGGCCAGCTTGGCGCTTGAGTGGAGGCACGTGACAGTGAATTGTAAGAATTGCTAGTGTCTACGGCCCAACGAGTATCGTCATATGTTGGCTGGTTGCCAGCAGGAAACAGACTGTCATATGGGAGGCCCTGACTGTCTGCATATTGGTTGCCGTTGGCGTAATTCTCGTTACCGCGTGGCACTTGATCCATCTTCGAAGTCGGCGATCGAGTACTCAAGATTAAGGTGGTCTGTGCACGTCGACTGCCGCATTCAGCCTCTCTGACTCAAATGCGAGGCAAACTCGCCTCCCGCGCACGCTGATGTCGCGCCTGAGAACGCTGACGACACCGATTACAGGAGATTTCGACGGGCTGAGCTGATTATCAAGAGTAGCTGTGAAGTAAAGAGCGTGAGTAGTGAGGCTTAAATGCCGTACACCGCGACTGATGCGTCGTGATGTCCCTTCACCGGGCGCAATCTGCTACGTTCAATGGCCACCTCAAGATCACTGCCGGCACATACGCGACTAGAGGGTGCCAGTGATCAGATCAAGCAGTAAAGGGTGATGTGAAGTGTAGGCGGACGCGCGCACGTAATGTGGGTGATGTAGAAGGGGATGTCGTGGTGGAGATGCATGATGGAGAGGAGCAGAAGAGCATGACGGTGGAAGTGATTGTTTGATTGCGGGAGCGGAAAGGACGCGCGACTCATGTCACCTTGGCAGCCGCGACTCTGACATTCACTGCACGTGAAAGAGAGAACAGGTGGTAGTGAAGACGTATCTGCACTCTACCGTGCCTGTGAAAGCTGTTATCGCCCTTCCTCCAGAATATCAAATGCAGTAGTCCAAAGCTCGGCTGGTACGCAGCCAACGCAACCATGGCCTCAACATATCAAACCCTCCGCGATCGACAAGTAGGTTGGTACAGCATAGCGAGGAATGCGCCTGGCAGCATGCTGATTGCTGTGTAGCTTCAATCGAGCGCATACTTAACCTCAATCACGCTCCTCAGGAGACCGAGCTGCACCATGAGTCGCCTTCTTCGAATGGCCTGATTCCCAAGTCGACACCCATACTTGATTCAGACGGCGAGCCTATATGGAAGGTGCTGGTGTTCGATGGACTTGGGAGCGACGTGATCAGCAGCGTGCTGCGAGTGAATGACTTGCGAGGATGGGGGATCACGATGCACCTGTATGTCCCGATCTACAGTCCTTGCTCCCACGCATGCTGAGACTTGCCAACAGCGAGCGCTGACAGCCGGATGTCAGAAATATCAATGCCAACCGACATCCCATTCCAGATGTGCCCGTCATCTACTTCGTGGAGCCGACGGCGAAGAACCTGGAGCTGATCACGAAGGACCTTCAAGCTGGCTTGTACTCGCCTGCGTACATCAACTTCTTGACGTCAATCTCGAGGCCTCTGCTTGAGGACTTCGCATCACAGACTGCACAAGCTGGCACATCGGAGAGTATAAGTCAGGTCTACGACCAGTACCTGAACTTCATCGTGAGCGAGCCCAACCTTTTTAGTCTGGGCATGGGCAAGGACACCTACTGGGCCATGAGCAGTGCACAGATCAGCGATGACGAGATGGACGCGAATGTCGATCGGATCACGTCTGGATTGTTCAGTGTAGCGGTGACGATGGGCACGATACCCATCATACGATGCCCGAAAGGTGGAGCAGCTGAGATGATAGCTGCGAAGCTGGACCGCAAGCTTCGAGATCACATCCTCAATGCGAAGGACAATCTCTTCTCTGCCAAGCCATCTGCCAATGGTGCTGTCGCAACCTCCTCCCGACCTGTGCTGATCATTGTGGATCGTAACGTTGATCTGGTCCCCATGCTATCCCACTCCTGGACCTACCAGTCGCTCATACATGATGTACTTAGCATGCGTCTCAATCGAATCACTGTGGAGATGCCAGTAGACGAGGCCGATCCCTCGAAGGGTAGCACGAAGAAATCATATGATCTCACGCAGAGCGACTTCTTCTGGAACAAGAACGCCAGTGTGCCATTTCCGCAAGTCGCAGAAGACATCGATGCCGAGCTCACGCGGTACAAGGACGATGCGGCAGAGGTCACGAAGAAGACTGGAGCCAACTCGATCGAGGATTTGCAGAACGATACCGGAGCCTCTGCTCAGCACCTGAAAGCAGCCATCACGCTCCTGCCAGAGCTACGAGAGCGGAAGGCATTGCTAGATATGCATATGAACATCGCGACCGCACTTCTGAAGGGCATCAAAGATCGTCAGCTTGACAACTTCTTCCAGCTAGAGGAAGACATCAAGAAGCAGACGAAGGCACAGATACTGGAGCTTATCAACGATTCGGACAAGGGGAAAGACGCAGCAGACAAGCTCCGATTATTCATTATCTGGTTCTTGAGCACTGAGCAAGAAGTGTCAAGAGCAGACATGGAGCGTTTCGAGGAGGCACTGAAGAAGTCTGATGTCGACATCGCTCCATTGGCATACGTTCGAAGGTATGTGCAACTTTTCGCCACTTGTGGTATGGCACTAATGAGGTTACAGAGTACGCGAAGTCACCCGCATGACCATGATCACTTCTGCACCCACGCAACCTCAACCCACTCAGTCCACATCCGCTGAGCTCTTCCGAGGCTTCAGCAGCATCTCATCCCGCCTCACAGATCGATTCAAGGACGCCGGCCTCGGCGCAAACTTCGACAATCTCATATCTGGCGTCAAGAACTTCCTGCCCGCCAATAAAGATCTCACCCTCACCAAGATTACCGAGAGCTTGATGGATCCGCAGAATGCTAGTACAAGCGCTCTGCAGAAGACCGAAGGCTTCTTGTACTTTGATCCGCGAAGTGCAAATGCCAGAGGCACTGTGCCGCCTACTGCCAAAGACGCTCGATCTGGCACTGCTCAAAGTCGCGGAATTGAAGCAAGCTTCGGTCAGCGAAGACAGGGCTTTAGCGAGGCCATCGTCTTCACTGTCGGTGGCGGAAGCATGGACGAGTACGGCAATCTCCAGGAGTGGGCTAAGCGGACCTCTGGTGGGGCTTCTGGCGCTGCCGTGGCCAGAAAGAGGGTGGTGTATGGCAGCACGGAGCTGGTAGATGCTGGGAGCTTCTTGGGCGAGCTGGCGAAGCTGGGAAGGGAAAGTACCTAGACTATGAGCGCTTCGAGCCGAGCGAGGTCGCTATCGTAATATCACGTTTGAGCAATATGAGTATACGCCAAGACTACTTCTGTTCCTGCGTTTGTCTCAGCCCCACCTCGTCTTAGTGGAGGAGTAGGCAGCTCTAGAAAGTTCGACAAAATATATTTATGGTTCCGTTGATCAACACACATAACCAAAGTCTCCCACACGAATAAAGCAAGTTTCCTGCTAGTCAATTCTCCTCAATCGCAACTGCTCACTCTGCCAACCTATTATCACCGCGACCATGGCACCCTCCGCTCGCCCTCGCGTCTGGTTCGATATCAGCATTGGAGGAGCGAAGGCAGGCAAGGTAGTCTTCGAGCTTTACAAAGATGTCGTGCCCAAGACTGTGGAGAACTTTCGCTGTCTCTGTACAGGCGAGAAGGGCAATGGGGAGTCAGGCAAGCCTCTGTAAGCTAGTATCATGGCCTCAATGATTGCACATAAGGAAGCTGACTAGGGAATTCCAAGACACTACAAAGGCTCGACCTTCCACCGCGTAATCAAAAGCTTCATGCTCCAGGGAGGAGACTTCACGGCCGGCAACGGCACAGGCGGCGAGTCAATCTACGGCGAGAAATTCGAAGACGAGAACTTCGAGCTCAAGCACGAGAAGCCCTTCCTCCTCTCCATGGCAAACGCCGGTCCAGGCACAAACGGCAGCCAGTTCTTCGTCACTACAGTCCCCACGCCGCACCTCGACGGCAAGCACGTCGTCTTCGGCGAGGTGATAGCGGGCAAGAGCATCGTCCGGCAAGTTGAGAACGGCAAGACTGGCGCAAACGACAAGCCAGAGGAGGAAGTCAAGATCGAGGACTGTGGGGAGGTGCCTGAGGGTGCTTCGTTGGACGAGTTTACGAAGAAGGCGCCGGACAGCACGGGGGACACGTATGAGGAGTTTCCTGAGGATCAGGCGAAGAGTGGAGAAGAGTGGACTGGAGAGGAGATTGCGAAGATTGCGGAGGAGCTGAAGGGGATGGGAAATACAGCTTTCAAGGGTGGGGAGAATGAGCTGGGATTGAGCAAGTATCAGAAAGCGCTGCGGTATCTCAACGAGTACGGACCTGCGGACAACGATGTCGAGGAGCTGCAGACGCGGATCAAGAAACTACGAATCTCATTACACACGAATTCGGCGCTGCTGCAGTATAAGCTGAAGGACTTCTCTGGCTCGACACGCTCCGCCGACAATGTGCTGGCGATTGAGGGTATTTCGGACATCGAGAAGGCTAAGGCGTTGTACCGGAAGGGACTCGTTGCGAAAGATAGCAAGAACGAGGAGGAGGCGCTGGATTTGCTGACGCAAGCCAGCAAGCTGGCGCCTCAAGACGCGGGCATTGAGAAGGAGTTGGCGGCTGTGAAGAAGGCTGCTGCGGATCGGAAGGCGAAGGAGAAGAAGGCTTATGCGAAGATGTTTGACTGATTGATGTGATGCATGCATGCACGCAAGAAAAAGCACATGCGATCAGGGCGTTGACTGCGTTCTAGCGCACGCGATGCCTGCAAAAAGTAATGATCGAGAGCGATTAGCTCGCGTTAACCATGATCGAACGAGATGTGGCACGACACACGATAGATAGAGACGCGCAGCATGAAGAGCGATTGAGGGTGGAGATGTATCTTCATCGAGCAACTAGACTACGGCTCATCAAATGAGCAAACGAACCAAGATCTTGCTACATGCTTCTGTCATATCCCGTACAGCCGTGATTCGTCATTGTCATTACCTCGTCCAAGTCGCTCTGCGCGATGCAAATGTCGCTCGTGGCTTTTTGCGTGCAAGCAGTGCTCGAACGCTCGAAAGCAGAAAATCCAGACCATCTACCGCGCTTTTGGCGCGCCGAGAGACTTCTAGCCAGATAGTCGGGACATACCGCAGGATCGCTGCACCACAGGCCCGTCTGCAAGCCAGCGCCAAAGGGCCGGCGTGGACGTATGCCAGAGTGGTGAACCCAATGGAAGCCAAACGCCGTCGCCAAGTTCATCTTATTTTCTCTCCACTCGTGTCCTCATCCTCCTCAAACACCGACCTCATACCCATCCTCCTCATGTATAGTATCCCGTCTCCCCAACTTACTACCCGCCCTGCTTCTCCCAACCCTGCTGCTGCCTTCACTCTTGCCCGCAGCCGAGCTGCCGTACCTGTAATGACTTCCCTCGCCTCTCGCGGACGAGCTGCCAGACCCAATGATCATCATCTGCTCTCCATCCTCGCCCTGGCGCATCTCGATCTTCGCATCGCCAGTGACATGTAGCACCGTGCCGCCAGAGCGGATCTGGAAGCCGGCAGGGACGTCGGACTTGGACGTCTTCGATTGGCCGGACTTACGACTTGAGGCTGAAGCGCGACTGGAGGATGGGCGGCGGGATGGAGGTTGTTGGCTGCGCTTGATGTTCTCGGCTGTGAGTTCGGGACTTAAGCCACCGCGGATGCGGGTTTGGTACGCCTCCACATCATCTTCGAGCGTCGTCTTCTTGAGATGGCGAGCTATGCGCTCAGCTTCTTCGCGGGATGGATAGACTGTGCGCCGGCCGCGAGAGTCTTCGACGATGTAGCGGCCGGAGCCGGAGACGCTGGTATTCGTCGTAGCTCTTGTGCGGCCGCCAGAGGAGGTGGTGGAGACTGAGGGTTGACGGGCGCTGCGAGATGACTGGGTGGATGTGTAGCTAAGTCGCTTGTCGACTACTGGGCGGGTTGTGCGATCGGAGCCTACGTAATCAGAGGAGGAAGGGTGATCAATATCCACCTCAGACCTACTTGACCGTCGTAGTGGCTCGCGAGAAGAGCGTGTAGAGATGGCAGGCGTGCTGTGCGTTGTTCTGAACGACGGACGGCGCGAAGTTGATGGCGGTGGCATCAACCGACTGTCGCGCTTGCGCTTCTCGATCGCGTGGCGTAACTTACGTGTGTAGTCAGACTCGGGCTCGGATTCGGAGTCTGATTGTGAGCTTGATTCTGAGCTCGAGGCCGAATCTTGAATCGCATATTCGCTCGGAAAGCTGCCGGGCATCATCGAAGCCCGTCTCGCCGAATATGTGGCAGCTGGGACTTGCTGCGGAGTAGTGCCAAGACCGCCCATTGCATAGCCAGGCGTAGCGATGCCAGCCCTGGCGGAGTAGGCGTGAGCTAGAGCAGGACGCTGCGGCGACGGCGGCTGATTCTGTGTGGGCGCATACGTTCCCATGGCAGTGGCGAGAGTCGTCGATCCCAACTGAGCTGCCGCAAGAGCACGATGATAGGCAGCGTACTGCGCTTCTTGCAGCTGCTGCTGATGGTACGCGGATGGTGATGGTGGTGGACCGCGTTGTGCCTGCATCGAACCTTGCGGTGGCGTACTGCCGTATATCACGCCCACATAAGGTGCGCCAGCCCAGCTATCCGGTCGGCTTCGCGGGGTTGATCCAGTCCGCGCGCGAGGTGTCGGCTGAGGGTTGAGGATCGGTGCAGCAGTCGGTGGTGCAGCTGTAGGATAGCGGTAGTTAGGTGGGACCTGATACTGTCCGCCAGGCCCTGGCTGCTGGACTGGGTACTGCACTCCAGACATTGGCCTCGCTGGCTGCTGTATCGGCTGTTGAGGCAATGTGTACCGGCGGTCGGAGTTCTTCGTGCTCAAGCATGTTGGGTCACGGCAGGTCGGATCTCTGCAGTCAGCAGACGGCCGCGATGTCGATACTGATCGCGATGCAGGTCGTTGTTGGCTCCTTTGACTTTCAGCGCGATGGATGACAGGCTTGCTCCGTGAAGACGACGCTGCTGGTTGCACGGCCTGCGTGCGTTGGCCGGCGGTGGCGACCACAGCTCCAGTAGTGTTGCTTGCATTCGTATATGATGAGTAGCCGGAGTCGCTTGTAGCATATGGGCCAGTTTTGGGTGTTCGGCTTGACCGCCCATATGTGGCGTTGGCGCGAGCGTCGACGCGGGTGCCGGGTTTCACAGCGCTGACATCGCTGTCGTACTCCTCAGCGTGAGCAACTTGAGGCATCGCGTCGATGTTGCCTCAGCAAGTGGCGAAGATTGCCTGGTGTTTGCGGGCCCGTGGCGCCGTCCGTGAAGATCAAACACAAAGTCACCGCCGATCCGTCCGTGCCAGCCCTGGAGAAGAGGGACAGTCCAGAAAACCGCGAGTACGCTTTTCCCGTCGTCTACATCACAATGCCGCCTGACCGAGTGCGATGTCTAGAATGAGAAGAAGGGATTGTTATGCTGAGACATTCACCACAGGAAGTCACAAATGTCGCGGATGACTGTTTGAGAGCGCCGCGTGCTGCTTGCTCGGCCCGCATGCACGAGGAGTTTTAGAGTGGAGGTTGGCTTGCATGCGAAGTGGTGGGCTCCTGCTGCTGCCGAACCATCGTGGCACCGCGACGACGAACGACAATCCCCCGACCAGCCGATCTCAAACGCGGACAGGTGTGTGGCCAACACCGGGATGTCTCGACAAGAAGTTGATGAAAGCGAGAGGCACGGCACTTGGAAAGGTAAGCGCGAGAACGTGGGGAAGGTCTCTCATCAAAGCAGCGATAACCTTCGCGATGAGGAATGGAGCTACTGCTGCCTGACCACATGAAAGAAGCAAAGCTCGCCAGCAGCCGGACGGAGCGTGAGATTGCCAGTCTAGAGTGCGTCGGAGCAACCCTGCAGCACATCCGTCGTTGTGACTGGACCGAATTCTGGTCACTGCTGCATGATCACGTAGCTCACGTCGCCGTCAGCGTATCGGCTGGACTCCGTTCCATGAATGACTACTATTCCGAAGGGAGGGTGTGGTGGCAGCTGCGAAGCATTCGAACGACAATACGAAGCAAATGCGCCATAGATGAGCCACCACTCCTCCTGCGCATCTATAGTGGATGAGAACCGGATTGCGCTCATGTCGCCGACAGAACACCTCCACGCTAGCGGAGGCTCCACTACCTTGTCTTCTCTTTCGACTGCCGGGATGACCTCTGTAATCGCAATAAAGCGGAGGTTTAATCCCACTTCACCTCACCGTTGGAGCCCAACCCCATCAGCACTACCAGAGCACGATGTCTCAGATCTTAGAAGAGACTCTTCCGTCCTCTCCATCCTCGCGCAACACACCTCTGCCATCGCGAACTTTCGGAAGCACCTTAGCGAACAGCCCGCCACGTAGCCCATACGCCACCCGCTGCGTCTCTACACCGGAGTGTCCTGCAAGTCGCTGCAAGACATCGGCGGCCGATCTACGCTGCTCTTACTCGCACCTAGGCTGCCACACCCGCGGTCATCTCTCTGTCACGGACACGTGCTTGTCGAAGTACAAGAGTACATGTTGTACACCCTCACGGTCGATAGCGTATATGAGCTCTGCTTCACCGCTCTTGTGGCAAAGGATGGCCATCACAAACGGTATGCGAAGCTTTGGTGAAAGCTTTCGTGGATCATGAGTCGTTAGAGCCGGCACTGGACGGCAAGCGTAATGTCAGTTGACGATGTTCCTTGTCCGGAGCTTGACCGCACTCGCTGTAATGGTGTCACGAGCTTGACCACAGTCACATTTCGAGTTGACAGAGACCGCAGCAACTAAAATAAGCGACAAAACTCTGATGCTGTGTTTAGAAAAATTCGCGTTTGGCCACAGGTGCTGTTAGAGGTCCACGTGGGATTGCTTCACGTCGTGCTACCTCAGACGCACGCTCGACCGAGCAGGTGGGTCATCATTACCGCTACTGTCTGAACGATGGCCAGCGACCGTTGAACAGCGGAGAACGCTTCTGCCTCCACTCATCCGAGGTCTGAAGGTGCCGGGAATTGAAGCACATCCCCTAAGCTTTCATCGGTTGCATCATGATACCGTGAGGTCTGGCAAAGCACTGTTGAGATGACGGTTCGATCGTGTCGTAGATGATCTCTTGTCAATGTAACACGATTCGAGATGGCACTTGTGGTGAGCCTGATGGTAGCATGAGACTTTGCAGACTTTTAGAGCAGCGGTGGTAAACCCATGCGACGTCCGATCTGCTAGCTTTTACGATTTTCTCCTCCCATCTCCTGTCCCCCTTGCTGACCGTCTTACATCCTCTCCACAGGCGTCAAGCCCAGCAACTTCATCCCATTAGCCAGCACCAACCTCGCACTCTCATAAAGCGCCATAAGAGCGACCTTCTTCTCCCTACTCTCCGCGTAAACAACGCTCATAGTCTTCGCATTCTTATTCGCCGTATCCTTCGCATCATAACACGAACTCAACGCCTTGCTCATCTTGAACAAATACGTCAGCACCGTAACCGGCTCGTGAGTCTTGAGCGTATTGAGCACCACATCCGGCCACTGCGCTAGTGTGCGGATGAGCTCAATGCCTTCCTTTGCTCCCAAGATTAGGGACAGGTCGGCGGAAGGGAGCTCAGAGTCGGGGATCTCGGAGCGGCGTTTCATGCTGCAGAGACGCGCGTGGGCGTATTGGAGGTACGGGCCTGTGTCACCTTCGAAAGAGGTCATGCGCTCCATGTCGAAATTGTAGCCGTTCACCATCTTGCCGCTGAAGTCTTGTACCATGATTGCGGAGATTCCGAGGAGGTCGGCCGTGGCTTCCGGGTCTTCGATTTGCGCGTATTTGTCGGCGTTCTTTTTCATCACTTCGTGCATGTAGTTGTGCACGTCGTCTAAGCTGTCTGCGAGGGAGATGACGGTACCTTTGCGGGTGCTCATCGTTTGGCCTTTGGGATCCTTGACTAGGCCGAAGGAGAGGTGCTGACATTTGGCTACGATGTCGCTGTATGGTGGGCTCATGAGGCGAAGGATCTCGAAGAATTGCGCGACGTGGGTGTCTTGCTGGGAAGCAATGACATAGATCATCTTATCGAAATGATACTTGTCGTCGCGCTCCTTGTTCGCAGCAATGTCTCGAGTGAGGTAGAGTGAGGTTCCGTCCCGTTTCTTGACGAGTGTCTTGCCCAACTTCGGCTTGCCATGCTTTGCGAAGTCGACAACAATAGCACCTTCGCTCTCTTCACTCAAGCCTCTCGTCTCCATGACCTTGGCAGCGGCCTCCATATCTGCCTCCTTGACGGTGGACTCGCCACTGTAGTCGTCAAAGAAGATGTTGAGGCGAGCGTACATGTCCTTGTACCTCTCGATCGAGTAGTCACGGAAGCGTTGCCAATTTGCTATCGCTTCGGGCTCACCGTCCACCATGCGCCTGAAGAATTGCCGGGCCTTCTCATCGATGCTGGGCAATGCTTCGAGCTCTTTGAGCTTTGCTTGCAGCTGCTTGACAGTGTCGTCGAGCTCAGCTTCTTGCCCATCAGTCCATACATGCTCGGGTTCCGGCTTCGGTTGCTCGCCCTTCGCAGGCTTCTTCGGCTTCGGGGGCGTCTTCAGCTTTTTGAGCTCGTCGATCTTTGCCTTCAGCTCCACTACAGGCTTCTGCTCAGCGTAGTTATCTTGATTGATCTTGACGTACACCTCGTTCAGATGCTTGACAGCGTCCGTCTTGAGCGATTCCTCGTTCCCGTACTTATCGAAACCCTGTGAGAGCACACCGTACTGCTTTCCCCAATCGCCAAGATAATTCATCGAGAGTGCTTTCCATCCTGCACGCTCGTAGAGCTTTACTAAGAAGCCACCAATAATCGTACTTCGCAAATGACCTGTGTGAAACTCCTTTGCGATGTTGGGACTTGAGTACTCCACAATAACTAACTTCTGTGGACTAGACGAGTCTGTGGGATCTTTGCGGCCGAGCAAAGAGTTGAAGCCATAGCCGTCCTTCTTCGACAGTATCGTCGGCAGCGTGAAACCAGCTAACGATCCCGGCTCGAAGAAGAAACGTACGAAAGTCTTGTCTGCCGTCGGCTTTGCCAGCAGAGGCGACTCAAATTTCTCCGCGATCTCCTTGGCGGTCTCGTCTGGTTTCTTACCCTTCAATCGAAGAGCAGGAACGGGAAGCACGAGGTCGCCATGCTTCAGATCCAGAGTCCACGCTAACGCGCTGTCGATGACCTTAGGTTCTGCTCCAGTGATCTCCTGGACTTGCTGGATGATATGTGCTCGGTAGACGTCGACGGGGTTGTTTTGCGGGTACAACAGAACATCTGGATGTGAGGGTAAACCCGGGAGGCCGAGTTTCTGGAGTTGCGATGTGATGTGCTGGAGTTGCGAACTATCGCCATTGGTGTGCGCCATCCTAGTCTGAAGTGCGGAATGAAGGTTGCGAGAGTGTTTCGTTGGTTGGCTCCGAGAAGGTTTCCAATATGGCGACCATGCAGTCTGGTGAGTCAAACTCCGAGTCAAAGCCTTTGCGAACGAAAAGTCGCTGCGGGAAATTTGAGAGCGGGCCAAGGAGCGTGTGATTGAAGGCAGGTTAGTCATGCACAAGACAGGAGGGGTGCATGTAGCGTTGGCAAGAATTACTGGCAATGACTTCGGTCGAAGTGGCATTGTGCATGTTGCAGACGGCGGAAGGAGGTTGCGAGGTGTGGCGTTTTCACTTACGCCCGGCGCCACAGGACGCCACAGCAGACATGGAGACGTAGTGTATAGACGACTTGACAGAGGAATCAAGATTAGCGTCAACATGATACATATACACTTCATTAGACTACTACAAGATTTTCATCCTCCATCTCCTCCTCATGTCTATCCCGCCCACCCCATACTCCCCCTCCCCTCATCACAGACCCTCGCAAACTCCAACAGCACCCTATAAACATAGACCAACATGTCCTCCCGCCTCAACACCCGTTCCTTCCATTTCTTCCCAGCACTCGCGATCCTCTCAGCAACTTCATCGTGTCCCTCCAATCCCACCCTGTCATTGCCCAGGAAGTACTCCATGATGCCGTACACGTCCGCGAACGTGTTGTCCATGGGGACGAAGTGAATCCAGGGTACGAGACGGGAGTCATGCCACTCGTTGTAGATAGTGGCTTTGATGGGGAGGGAAGTGGAGCCGAGGAAAGCGAGATAGCGGCCAGAGAACGAGTTCCCGTCTATGTCAGGGAGGTACTTGGCGGAGTATTGGGCGGACATCGGGAGAGCTTTCGCGACGTGGAAGTAGGGATCCGTGTATGGGCATGTAGGGAGGTTGTAGTCGTTCGGAAAGCAGAGGAGGTGCACGACTGCTGCGTCAGACCAATCTGCTAGCCAGGGTGCGACTGCGCCAGCGGACGCGAGAGGGTAGGAGTCACTGCTTGGGAGGACGAAGTTTGGAGGCGTCAGACCGGACTCGGCGAGAGCAACGGAGGTGCTGTTGACCATACTCACGAAGCGGTGACGTTGGAAGCGAATCCAGTTCTCGGCTTTGTTGCGCCCACCGCTTGCGCTGCCGCGCCATACAAGCTTATCCTCCTTGCTGGACCACGATGTACCGTGAGAGTCGCCACCAGAGTAGAAGGGGTCTTTGGTCCAGTACATAGCTGCTGGCAGGAGGATTTCATTGTTCATCGGTAGCTTGGAGCCGCCGAATAAGGGGAAGAACTTTTTGGTGTTTGCGATTGAGATCGGCTCGACGAAGGTGCCATGGAGACCCTGCAGATGGCCATTATCGCAGGGCGATTTGGCAAGAGTCCAGTTCTGGACGTAGCCTTCGTAGGAGTGGTCTGGAAAGCCTGTTGGGAGAGGCGGCGGGGTCTCGAACTGAGTGTCGATGTACGCCTCTCGTGCTTGGCTTTCTGGTGGGCAGCCAACCACTACCTGAGGCCAGTATGGACCGATACCATTGAATCCTGGGTCGAAGTCTGCTGGTGGGTGGATGTCGAGATCTGATAGGCTATGATACTCGGTCTTAAGTTGCTCCACCGAGACTTCTTTTCTTTCCTTCCGTTCTGTCGCCATGTACCCATCGATCTCCTCCCATGGCACGACCATTCTACTCTCATCCATCTCATTAATCGGCACATCGACGTCCGGCAGCCAGCCACCCTCAGCAATGACAGTCGCGATCATGTCTTGCCACAGATCCATCCAGTCCCTCTGAGGGATGTCCGTCCGCTGTGTGACATTTCCACTTCGCACACTGACTCTGTGAATATATGTGTTCGCCTGCTCTCGGATCTGCTTTGCTGGCACGCCCCAGAAAGGGTTTATGTCATCGTAGACCTGGTCGAAGAAGTCCTCCACGATCAGGGCGCTGTGGTTTTGCGCAAAGGCATACCATTTGTCGAAGCCGGGGGGTGGCCGCCTGCCTCTTCTGCGACGGTATGCACGTGCTGCATCTTCCAGAGTGTGAGTCTCGCGAGTCAACAGAGCATCGAAGTCCTTCTGCGCCGAGGCGATCAAGCGATCGATTGGGTGGTCGCCGGCTGGAGTCGAGTGTGTCGGAGTTGTCTTTGGCGGCTTTGCGGTGCCAGACTGTCGCCACGACGGCACTCCGGGGACGTGGAAGCGTTGCGGCACATCATACGAAGTGGCTAGCAGCCATAATAGCACGACTGAGCAAGCCGCGGCGAGGACGAGCTGGGTGAAGCGGGAGTTCAATGCCGGGGCGGAGATGAGGGGCATAGTCAACGGCCAGATGGGTTATCGCCGATAGGGTCGATGTCTGGACCGTGGCGACATGGCTGTACACCCTTCCTCCGTGTGCGACTTTTCGGCGAGATGCGAGCAGTGTCGACTGTAATCTGTAGCGACTCTCTCCCGCCTCGTGTTCTCAGCCATTGAACACACGTGGCTGTAGACCCTAACCCTAGGAAAGACACACGACCTGAACCACATCCCCTCGGACAACCCCCTCCCCTATCACAGAGCTGATCAACCTTCCCGCCACCATGGCCTCACCTCTCACCCTCCTCCGGCTCCTCCTCGCCTTCGTCCTCCCCCTTCTCACTACAGCCCTCAAATTCGACATCCAAGCCCACCCCGGCCACGAGTCCGCCAGCAAAGAGCGCTGTATCCGCAATTTTGTCGCTAAAGACCAGCTCGTGGTCGTCACAGCCAAGATCAGCGGCAGCAGAGGCGATGGCATGGTCTTGAATCTTCACGTCAGTCCCACGCTCTCCTTACCATTGAACATCACTGACACGTGACTGCACAGATCAAAGATGCAATCGGCAACGACTATGCTCGCCCCCGCGACGTCGCAGGCGAGAATCGCTACGCCTTCACCTCCCACTCCGACTCTGCCTTCGACGTCTGCTTCGAGAATATCCTCACCGCCACGCACCCTGTCATGTCACCCTCACGAAGCGTGGAGCTAGACATCGACATTGGCGCTGACGCAAAGGACTGGAGCGCGATCCAGGCTGGTGAGAAGCTCAAGCCTGTCGAAGCTGAGCTGCGTCGGGTAGCAGAGGTTGCCAACGAGGTTGTGAGCGAGCTGGAGTACTTGCGGACGCGGGAGATCAAGCTACGGGATACGAATGAAAGCACGAATGAGCGGGTGAAGTGGTTTGCTGTGGGTGTTATGGGGACGCTTGTGGGGTTGGGAGCGTGGCAGATTGTGTATCTGAGGGCGTACTTCCGGAGCAAGCACCTGATTTGAGGGTTCAGCGGAAGAGGGCGCGCGACTCGGGCACTGCAATTGCTTCGGCCTTGTTTGACACCAACAGCGACGACATCAGATACGGAGCTCAGTGCTGGAAGCCGACGTGATCATGAGCTTCCGAGGGCAGGTTCCGGTTGCATCTGCTCCTTCGGGGCATACGAGCGTTGTTCTGGCTCTGGCAAGCGTACAACCGTACACTCGAGGGTGGTCTCGGTACGCCAATAAGTCCAGCTCGAATACCAAACTCACAACCGCCTGATCTCACGAGAGATGCGGGGATCTAAAAGCCACTTGCTTAATTAACTTACTTCAGCTTGTTCAACAAAGGCTCCAAAAGATGATCGAGCGCTCAGCCTCGGTCTCAGGTCTCTAGGTTAAGTCCACTCTCCATTTCGCAGTCTCAGGATAGTCATGCCCTCAACTCCCCTCATCAGTCATCACCCCCACACCCCAACTTCCTTACCACCCCTTTCACCCCACTCTTCCCACCACACTCCTCCCCATCAGTCTCCTCCAATGCCGCATCAACTCCCTCCCACTGTACCGCCTCTTTCCCTGTGCTACTCTTCCTCCTTTCCGTCCCGCAGTCTGAGACACTCTTACAGCTGTCCGTCTTTCCCGCCTCGACAGCCGCCGGCGTGTGGTGACTGGCAGAAGTGCAATCACACCACCTAGTGACCGCGATGTGATTATCGCAGGGCGGGTAGCCAAGTAGGGTGCAGACGCAGTCTTGATTTCTGGACATGTGAGACCTCTTAACTGGCGTAGCGGGCACAAGAGGAGAGTCTGAGGCGTGCGGTGAAGGGTATGGGGTCTGAGAGGGACGGCGTGGCCCAGGTGTCGCGATAGGTGGGTGTTCGTGTGGTGTTTTCGAGTTGATCTTAGTGGTAGTTGGTGCAGAAGGCAGGGGATTCGTTCTGGGTATTGTAGAGGAGCGTCGTAGGTATTCGGGCATAGGTTCATTAGGCTGGGATGCTCCGCTAGGCTTTATGGGCGCAACCTCGGAGTGCGACGGCTTCCTTGCTGGAGCACCAGTGCTTGATTCGATGCGCCTCAGATTCGACTCCGACGGTCTGCGGGTCGCGATGCCCGAGGAAGACTCGGCCTGTCCCAGGTTGCTCTGGGATGGTTTGCGACTCGGAGGGCCAGACGGCGACACCGTCTGCGTGCATTGGGCTTGCGAGAGCTTCCATGTCGGCGTGCCGGACGGGGACTGGGTCGGCGCCAAGTTGGTCGGCGAAGGCTTCTGGTTCAGTGCAGCAGAAGAAGACTCCATCTGCTTCACATCGGGGAGTGAGGGTTTGGGGGTCGGCGCACCAGAAGAAGACTCGGCCTGCGTCAAGTTGACCTGCGACTGCAATTGCTCCTGTGCTGGAGTCGCAGATTTCGAACCCATCCGCTTCAGATTGGTTTGCGAGGACTTGCGAGTCTGGGGAGCCGACGTAGTTTCTTTCCGCTTCAGCCCATCGTTTGAACTTTTGGCTGAATGCGAGCCGTCCTGTTGGCCTCCCAATGTGCGCGTTCGGGGTCGCTGTCGCGGCGCACCTGCGTTCTGCTGTATTGGGAAAGGGTCGTAGAGTGGTGACACCTTCTTGTGAAAGACTCCTCTGAGCGCAGGATGCGGCAAGACCTCGTCCATTCCCGCTGGGATCAGGCGAGCTGGCGACCGCTGGGTCGGCTCTTGACTTGTTAGCTTCTTGACCAACTGTGGGTCTGTGATGGTTGGGAGGTAGCTTACTTGACACAGGCCTCGAATCCACAGTACCATCGGTTTGAGCGATCTCCTCGTCTGGCTCAGGCTCACTCTCCGGCACTACAGGTGGCGCACCACAAGCCGGCGTGTCAAAGTGCTCATGCCACTTACAAGACTCCCCGACTCTTTCGTCGAGTTTCAAGTCGCTTGCATGCAGCATCAATGCCTCTGCGAAGTCCACAGCCAAATCTCCACCCTTGGCTAGCACAGCACGCATGCTGTCAGACATCTTCGTCTCATGAGCGACACGCTATGCCGCCGTTGAGACCAGGAAGGTGCGCATCGGGTTAATAGTATCTGTGTTCTTGTACACGTACTCCAGGCGGTATGGAGCCGCAGTGAGTGCATGTTGCGCGTAGTAACCTCTGATCAGGTCCATGACTGTGACGAGGTTAGCGAATCTGTTGACCTCGAGACATTTCGAAAGTACAGCATACTTTCATTCCCTAGCTCCTCCATCATCCACCGCTTGCTCAGACAATACACTCCCATATAATGCGTCAGAGCATGGAAGTCCTCCGCGCCAGCTCCCGACAGATTTCCAAGCTCCCCGGTGTACAGATACTTCAACCAGACCTTGAACGTGAACTCTTCAATATCCGCAAAGTGGACTGGCTCGCTCTTATCGTGAGTAGCCAGCAGCTGTGCGAAGAATGGCGATGCGGCTTTGAGCGACTGTGTGAGAATGTTGTACTTCTTGCGAGAAGACCCAATGAGTAACGTTGTCGTTGTGCTGGTCTGTCGGAACGCTGCATCGTCCGCGTTCCATCCTGGACCGGACTCGGGCTCGTCGATGAGAATCACAGCTGAGTCTGCCCGAGGCGTCGGATCAAAGTCAGTTGACTGCTCCGTAGCTGAATTGAAGTGGACATGCTCGGCACGACGGAACGAAGAGTGCTCGACTGTGGGCGTGATGGAGCCCTCGGATCCTGGGCGCGAGCCGTGACTGAGAGGTGCGAGGTCGTCAACGTGTTCGACGTGGGTGTGGCGAAGAGAGGATGATGAGGAGTGCTTCTTGGTGACGTTCGGGTGTACGACATTGAGAGGCATTGCAGGAAGGGATCCTCGTTCCGTGGAGGGTGCAATTGAATCCGCTATACCAGGGTCGTCGATGGGTGCTTCGATGTCAGCAGTGGAAAAAGGGAAGAGATCGAGAAGCGGTAAATGAGCGCAAGGAAAGAATACAATGAGTTGTGATGAAACGGGAACAATGCCTTACGACGCGCTAAGACGCAGTACAGATATGCCCATTGGAAAATCTCGGAATCCGATCTGGGGAGTACATGAAGACTGCTCGGGTGATCGGAATGGCAGCACTTGCACTTGCTGCAACACACCGAGACACACCGCTGTGCTTGCCAGTGCACGGTGCGGTCTTGCCGATTGCCGTCAGTCTGCACTCAAGATCCCGACTTCAGTCCGTCTCATATTTCATACTCCGCTATCCTTCCCATGATAAGTGATGAACTTCTCCTTCAAGAACTCCTCAAGTCCCCAATGCGCATTCTGCCTCCCCCATCCACTGCCTTTCACGCCACCTTGTGGTCCAGTCCAGCTGGTATACACACTGATGGAGTTGACATGCACTTGCCCATACTCCAGCTCCCTGCCCAACTTCAGCGCTCTTTCCATGTTCTCGCTATGAATCGTCGCATTTAGACCGTACGCCGAAGCGTTCGCGATCTTGACTGCCTCGGCGTCCGAGGAGACCACATACAGCGACGCGGAAGGCGAGAACGTCTCCTCGTCGAGGATCTGGAGATCAGAGGAGGCGTTAGCGGGAATGAGAATAATGCTTGGTTTGAGTCCGTTCTTGGCTGCGTAGTCCGGAGCGCCAACGAGGAATTCGGCGCCGTGTGCTTGCGCGTCCTTTAGAATCGCAAGCCCTTTCTCTGCGATGCCAGCATGTATGGCCGTGCCACCTTGCTCGTTCGACACCATCTTGGCAAGCAGTTCCTGGAATTGTTTCGCGACTTTCTCGTGCACAATTATCCGTTCCGTACTGAAGCAGATCTGCCCATGATGCAGCACAGCGCCCTTTGCGCAGAGTACAGCAGCTTTCACCAGATTCGCATCGTCAAGCACAATAGCAGGACACTTCCCGCCCAGCTCCATGAGCACAGGCTTGAGGTACTTCGCAGCTGTTGCGCCGATAATCCTTCCAACAGCCGCAGATCCAATGAATTCAATCTTCCTGATATGCGGATTCGCAATCAGCGCCTCCGTAATCTGCGCAGCCTCTTCCCGCGACGACGAAAGCGAGTTCAGTACTCCCGGCGGCAACCCAGCCTCATGGTAAATATCCACTATCATGCTGTGCGTGAGAGGTGAGAGCTCACTACTCTTCAGCACAATCGTACACCCCGCTCCAATTGCGCTCGTCACAGCCCTCGTAGCCAGCACCAAAGCAGCGTTCCAAGGCGGTATGACTAGCACCGGGCCGACCGGCTCCTTGAACACGAACGCAAACGTATCCGGCTTGTCTATAGTCGGGATCTCGCCTCGAATATTAGACACACAGCTCGCGATCTCCCGCATATACCCCACTGTCGTGACAACATTGTTGATCGCCCATCCTTCCGCGCAAGCTGTCTCGTCTTTCTGCGCTTTGATGAGTTCCGCTTTGCGCTGTTCGAAGAGAGAGGCGGCGCGCAGGATGATGTCGCGGCGCGTGTTGGCTGAGGCGCGTTTCCAGCCCGAGCGGCCTGTGTCTAGCGTCGTGCCGGAGAAGGCTTCCCATGCTGCGTTGCAGGCGGTGGTGCAGTCTGCGGTCGTAGCGGAGGCGTAGTGGTGGATCGGAGTGTCGGCGTCGAGGGAATTGAAGACGGGCTTTAAGCGGGAGTCATCTAGCGGGAGGGGAGAGCCGTTGATGAAGGAGGGGACTGCTTTACGGCCCTGTGAGGCTTCTTGGAGTGGCATTGCTGTGAGTGTGCCCACCGGGTTAAGCTCGCTACCTGGGAATGGAGCGAGAGATGAGGTACAGAAGCTCGAGAGGACAAGAAAGAGGTATATTACCTGATACTACAGCTCATGTTCGCGCTATGTTCCTGTGCCACATGCAGCACACTATATAAGGTGCCATGCAGTGGCAAGGATGAGCGAGTGCACTACCGGTACTTGAAGTTGACGAGTTGCGCTCGAGCAAGCCCCCCACTCTGCCGAAACCGGAAGGAGCAGCGATGCATCACGTGACGGGTCAAGTCAGGAGTGTACTGCCATCATGTTAGGATGTTGACAGGTGCGAGTTAGACGTGTGAGATACAAGGACGCAGTCCCTTAGGAAAGTGCTGTGATGTACAGAGAAATAGCAAGGCCGAGCGACAGCTCATCGCCTCGCCCCAAACGACTTCTGCTTCGGCTGGCTGCCATACGCTCGTCGTCCGCCGACCTGATCCTTCGACTTCATGCTCGCGCCCAAGTTGATATCTACCCTGGGTGGTGTTGCGAAGCCGAAGCTCTTCGCCACTTTCTTCAAGTCCAGCGCGTTGACATTGAAAACACTCCGCAAGCTGTGACTTGCATATGCTTGCAGGTATGATCGGTAGCCATCTTTGGCAGACTAGAAACAAGATTAGCAAAGGACGTCTACTAACGCTGGGAGGATGTAGCTCACCTTATTGAGATAGTAGTTCTTTCCAACCAACATCTCCAGCTGACTCTGGATGTCGAGAATCTTCTTCGGTGGCAGCTCAAACTCCACAAGCGGTACCTTTGCCTCCTTCAGATGTGCCAGGAAGCCCACCTCACTTGGCTGTAAGAACATTAAGCTCTTGCCCTTGCCATGTGCGCCTCGCGCTGTTCGGCCAACGCGATGAATGTAGTCTCTCGGGTCATCAGGCGGGTCGAACTGCACGATCCAGTCGACCGCGGGGATGTCGAGTCCTCTAGCAGCGACGTCGGTACAGATGAGTGTGCCATGCTTCGCATTGATGAACTCGAAGAAAGTGTTGGTCCGCTTTTGCTGCTTTTGCTTGCCATGTAGATCGAGTACGGGGAGGTCGATGTAGTTGAGGAGCTCGGAGTAGTATTTGACACAGTTGCAAGACGAGAAGAAGACGATGATCTTCTTCTTGGGGTGCTTCTTCAGGAACGTGAAAAGTAGACGGAAGCGCATGTCGGAGTCGCAGATCACGTAGCCTTGCTCGAGGCCGGCAACTGTGGAGTGCTCTTGTGCGTGATCGACATTGATGTAGAGGGGACCTGGTCGGAGTGATATACGTGCCAGATCCTCGACCTTGGTCGTCTGTGTGGCTGAGAAGAGCATCGTCTGTCGCTCCTCTTTCGGCAGGATCTTGATGACCTGCCGCATCTCGTCTTCGAAACCGACTTCCAGAATCCGATCGGCCTCGTCAATGATGAGTGCCTTTACGTTCTTGAAGACAAAGCCTTGAGTATTTTGCAGGTGATCAAGCAGGCGGCCAGGTGTGGCGATCAGAAGATTCACGCCTTTCCCCAGCTTCTCAGCTTCCGCTCGTCGGTTCGCGCCACCAATTACGATTCCATAGGTCTGCGAGTGGTGCTCCATGAGTTCGCGCGCGACACCGAAGATTTGCAAGGCAAGCTCTCGTGTCGGCGAAACCACAATTACACCGGTACCGTTACGAGGCTTGAAGCGGAGGGAGTGCAGCATCTCGATAGCGGGTATGAGGAACGCCAGAGTCTTGCCCGATCCGGTTTTTGCAGCACCCAGCACATCGCGGCCAGCCAGTAGGGGTGGTATCGCTCTCCTTTGAATCTCTGTCATCGTATCGTATGGCATGCCGTCGATTGCTTTCATCGTGCGCTCCGACAGCTTGAGCTCTGTAAATTTCTGTGGCTCTGAAGCCGTATCTGGTAGCGAGACTCCAAGCGCAGAGGGCAGGTCGCTTGGCAGCTTGACTTGGCCAGCATCCTCGAGTTCCTCATCGTCGCCTTCGGTCCCATTTGTCTGTTCGTGCGTGCCGTTTGATGTTGATTCGTCTGCGCTAGGCTGCTCTGCAGTTGCCTCAGCCGTGTCATTTCCCTCGTCGAATCCAGCAAAATCGTCGTCATCATCAACGATTGGAGCCTGCTCAACAGCCTCTGCATCGTCTTGCGCTTCGGGCTCAGCATTCCCTGCTGCCTCTCGCAGCTCCTCTTGCACTTGCGCTACGACTGCAGGCTCTGTGATTGCTTCGCCCGCTGCTTCAACAACCTTCTTCTCCTTCCGCTTCCGCTCCCTCTTGTGCTCCTTCTTCGCTCGCTTGGTTGCAGGCTCCACATCAGGCTCATCGTCACTTCCTGACGCATGCCCATTCACCTGTGATGCACCATTGACTGCGTCCTCTGTCACAGCGCTCTCGTCCTCGAGCTTCCGCTTCTTCCTCTCCTCCTTCCTCAGCTTCTTCGCCGCTCGTGCCTCAACATCCATTTTAGCTGTCTCAGCTACCGGATCGGGCAAACCTCCAGACATGAATGCAGGCTTTGCTGGCTTGCGATAGAAGAACCTTGCTTTGCGCTCTCGAATCGGCCTTACAAAGTCGTCGGAGCTGGCATAGAGCATGTCTTCGGAGGAGGGCAAGTGCGACTGCCATTTCTGCCGTCTGCGCTTTCTGCACCTCGAACTTTTATGTGGGGACTTCGTGCAGTAGTTGCCGAGCCGAGAAGCCGTGCTGGAAAATACACGCCAGTCATGACGTCGACTGCTGCTAGGGTTCAATGCCTCGACTTTGCCATTAGACCTCGCAAAAGTGCATCTCCCCTACACTGCCAGCCTCATCACCTAGACATCACCCACATACCCCTCGCCATGTCTTCCGCTCGCCTCGTTGTTCGCTCCGCAAGGCTCGCGACTCGCAGCCTCCGCCCATTCCATACCACTCCCTCCCGCACCGTCAACACCAACGACCGTCACCAGGATACTGCAGAGCAATACCGCAAGTTCCAGATGGAGAAGCCCCTGAACCCCCACATGACAAACACGACTTCCACGATCGCAAACGAGATGCCCAGCATTGGGAAGGACAACGCGCCACCAGAACTCATCACGAATGTGGACCCAAACTTCACTCCCAAGGACTCAGTGCCCGAGAACACCGAGCGCATGACAGGCGGCACCCAAGCCGGCACGCCCAAAGATGGCAAGAACGCCGACCTAGATGTAGGTGAAATCGACGGAGGAACCTTCAAAGTCGAGCCCCTCCGCCGCACGGGCGAGGACGACAACACTATGCGTGCCCGTCTCATCTGTCAGTTTACTTGTATACATGTAGAGCCTAAGCGCTGACACTGATCATTCTCCAACAGACCAAAGCCGGAAACGCGGCACACTAGAATCCGATCTCCTGCTCTCGACTTTCGCAGACGCGAACCTCGGCCACATGACTTCCTCGCAGCTGAAGCAGTACGACATTTTCCTTGACGAGAACGACTGGGACATCTACTACTGGGTCACGCAGGAGCCGACGCCGACTTCAATGGCCTACGCCGAGGGTGCTGGGCCAGAGCACGCTGCCCCAGAAGCCCAAGGCCAGGCTGCTCCTGGACAGCCGGAGGCAAAGGCACCAGACGGCGGTCCTGCATCATTCACAGACAATTGGCGGCAGAACAAGCCACGGTCAGGCGAGTGGGCGCAGACTGTGGGCACTTTTAAGCCGGCGTATCGACCTGTGCCTCAGCGATGGAAGAACAGTGAGGTTTTGGCTATGCTGAGGAAGCATGTTGAGGCGAGAAAGGCTGGTGGCAATGTTCATGATATTGCTGGGCCTGACATCGTAGTCGAGAGTCAGGGGAAGGGTATGGCGTTCATGCCTGAGCTGCGGAACTTTGATCGACCTTGATAGGCTGTTCTGGCGTGCTCGAATAGATGACTGTACTGCTAGTGTATATATGTAACTTACTCTACAACACTTAATGTGCAGCTTACTGAAGGACACGTCACAGCACATGCGCTGTTCCTTGCACTAAGCTGCCAACCTGCCATGGACTTGCATCCAAAGCCATCTTCCTCCGTCCGAAGTGATGTCCAATCTCCGTTCATTTGTTTCGTGACCGTATCAGAGTGGACTATCCTGAACAGATGAGACGGAAGCGCTAGCTTGAACGCTATTGGCGGGGCACGTAACACCGCATGAAGGGAGTCGATTGTAATCCCGATATTCGCTGCATATTTCCTGTCGCACGAAGATATTCCTCGGAAGCACTGGTCGATTAGTCGGGACAAGAGGTGCTGGGCAAGAGAAATATAGAAATAGCCGCGGCGCAAGGAGATTGGACGACGCAGCCGCCTGGACCTGGACTGACACCTTCGTCTGACGTACCATGCATGGGTAGGGAGACAACAGGTACGAGATATATACGATAGACCGGACGAAGCAGCGAACACAGACGAGACGGGATTCCCGAGTACATCGCCTGCATTTCACGACTGCCACCACACCTCCCCAGACCCGCCCGTAGCAGCGCCCCCAACACCAACCATGGCCGACCCTTTCCAAGCCCGCACGATGAAACGCAAAAACGTCAAAGGCCTCGCCCTCTCCGCGCCTCCCAAACCCCTTCCCCCTTCAGCCCAAGACTCGCAGCTCCCCGGCGCCCTCGGCGACTCGCTGAACGACCGCCCCGATACGCTCGAAATTGGCGTCGAGTTCCGTCTCGACTTGCGATCCGAAGATCTCGTCGTGCTGAAGGAACTCGGCGCAGGGAACGGTGGCACGGTGTCGAAGGTGATGCATTCGGCTACGAAGGTTGTGATGGCGAGGAAGATCATTCATGTTGAGGCGAAGAAGGAGGTTAGGAAGCGGATTGTGCGGGAGCTGCAGATTATGTTTGAGTGTAATAGTCCGTATATTGTGGGATTTTATGGGGCGTTTATGAATGAGAGTGGGGATGTCACGATGTGTATGGAGTATGCTGATGTTGGGTGAGTCTGCCGGAGCATTAGGTGGGTGAGAGAAGGAAGGGTGTGCTAACGGAGGAATGCAGATCACTGGACAGTATATCGAAGAACTTCGGACCTGTACGGGTGGATGTCCTGGGCAAGATTGCAGAGGCTATTTTGGGTGGGCTGTCGTATCTGTACCAGGCACACAGGATCATGCACCGAGACATCAAGCCTTCGAACGTACTAGTGAACAGCAGAGGGCAGATCAAACTTTGCGACTTTGGCGTCAGCAGCGAGCTCGAGAACAGCGTGGCAGATACGTTCGTGGGTACAGGCACATACATGGCACCAGAGCGGATACAAGGCAGTCCATACACCGTCAAGAGTGACGTGTGGAGTGTTGGACTTACCCTGATGGAGCTGGCGATTGGCAAGTTCCCTTTCAGCATTGAGAGTGAAGATGGAGACGAGGATACCGCAGGACCGCAAGGGATCTTGGATTTACTTCAGCAAATCGTCCTAGAGCCTGCACCAAAGCTACCCAAGAGCGACGCCTTCCCGTCTATACTGGAGGACGTCATTGCAAAATGCCTGATGAAGAATCCGGAAGAGCGACCAACGCCCAAAGAACTCTTCGATACGGATCCATTCCTACGAGCAGCAAAACGCACACCTGTGGACCTTGAGCAATGGGCAGTGAGCATGATGGAGAAGCACAACCGCAAATCTCATCTGGTGCCACCTCTTACGCCTTCAACTCAAGCCCTCCTCCGAGGTCAAGATACACCCCTGATCACTGCGCAAGCGCCGTCATCGGAACGGACACCAACAGTAGGCACAATACCCATCTCGTCGGCACCTCTGAACGGCGTCTCAACACCCGCTACCGCGCGGCCATCGTTCCCTACACGAACCAGCAGCTCGCAGCAGACGCCTAGGGACAGTGGATACGCGCAGCAGCAACAACAACAACAACAGCAGACGCAGATGAATCTGCCCATACGACAGGCACCTCCACTTACGAGTCGGAGACCGGAGTCGTTGCAGCAGCAGCCACAGCCACAGCACAGACCTGATACATCGGGAAGTGATCGTAGCGATAACACGAGACGGGCGCCTAGAGCACAGTATCCTGAGGTGCCGAGGAGTGGGTACGGCAACGGAGACAGTGGACGCTATGTTGAGAGCTATCGATGAGGATCTGGAGACTGAAGACGAGATGCGAGATCGAAGCAAGGCGAGGTGCAAGATGATCAGCGCCATAGTGCGACTAGCCACGGAGTGCACGCGTGACTGATTGCGTGCTGCGGACCACGCTATATCCGCTGTGAACTCGTGTGACAGCACACCGAAGGCATGGATTGTGGGCCGCGTGACACCAGCCACGAGATCAGCTGCCGTGTTACGGGTATTGCGAGCTCCGCCGGCAGCGTGGCGCTACTCTACAGGGTTGGTGGTATGGGACAGCCAGATGGAGTGGCGAGTGATGGCGACGATAGGTGGACACTTGGAAGAGGAAGAGGAGGTTTAGATACCCTTTGCATTGACATCTCAATATTGTGCATCCTATATGTTGACTAAGCGATGTCGTCTGTGAAACCTTTGGACTTCAAGCACAGTCTGCAAGACAGGCACTTCTGCATTTTCCGTTTATCGCCAGACGGGCTACATTATCAGGTGGAACCGCGTCTCCATGGCCTAAAGTGATATCGCAGGTGTTTCATAATGGCCACAATGCGGTGATTTTTCACCGGTTCTTGATCATCCCCTGTGCAGATCTCGTGTTCTGAATGTACGGTAAGCATCCATCTCAATCACCCTGTCCCTCGCCCTCCTGAGCGTGCGATGCACATGGAGATACCGTAGGTCTTCCGCTTGGGACTATGGAGCGCATCCCTCGAAGCGCATATCCCGAGCGGCTCACGAAGTCCAACTTCCGTCTGCTTGAGCTGGCCATACCGCCCATAGAGGACTTCTTGAATGCGAGCGTACGCACTTCTATATCATGCACTCTCATCACGTTTCCCTTAGAGGCTTGTCCCGCATACGAGTGCATATCCTACGCATGGGACGAGCCACTGGCCAATCGTGGACATGTCGAAACTACGGCACTCGTCAATGGCGTTGAGACCGCCATCACGCCGAACCTCGCTCATGCAATGCGACAACGGATCGCAGCTGTGTACGCAGAGCCCTACCGCAACGAAGGGGGAACTGCATGGTTCTGGATCGACGCTGTCTGTATCAATCAGGCGGACTTCGAGGAGCGGACTATACAGGTGTCTATCATGCACATCATCTATCGAAATTCCGTGAAAGTCCTCGTGTGGCTTGGGCCAGATCCTGACAATGAAGCATACCAGGTGCGGGAATTCTTTCGCGCGATACTGCAGCAGTACTACGAGAACAACTATGACGAGTTCTTTCTGTCAAAACTGCAGGACCGCTCGCTAGAGGGCACAAATCTACCTCGCTACGAGGCCGCCATCTGGAAAAAGACAGTGCGATTCTGGGACCGCGCGTACTTCAGCCGATCTTGGGTGCTGCAGGAGATCGCTCTGGCGAAGCAAGCAGAGATCTGGTGTGGACCGACTTGGTTCATGCGGCAGGAGTTGGGTGAAATCTCCTGGTTTTATCTCAGAAGCGAGATTGGGAAGACATTGATCCCACTGCGATATGGGACGTCGATAGGGGACAAAAGCTACGAAGGTCATATGATTGGCACTACTACCTTGCGTTATCAGGCGATGCGAAATTTGCTGGCTGGCGACCGATCCGAGTCGGCGAACCCGAAGATGTTTGCGGATCGGCTTGTGGGTCTGGGACGACAGCTTTCCATCGGGGAGGGGCGGACGGCCATGCTAAGGATCTTTGCGCAACAGCTGCACGCTTGCTTTGCTACCGAGACCACAGATCCTCGGGACAGGATTAATGTTCTGTTGGTCATTATGAAGCAGGTGGCTTCTGTCTACGGATTTCCTGAGCTTCCTCTGAGTATCGATTACTCAAAGTCAGCTGCAATCGTGTTTCAGGAGGTCACTACTTGGGTGATCGAGGAGAGTGGCTGGCTTGGTATTCTGGGTCTAGTGCATGAGCGACGGACTGTTGAGCAGAGTCATCGAAGCAACATGCCATCCTGGGTGATTGACTTCACGGCTAACAAACCATCAGGTCCGACTCTGATTCGGGTCCGTGGGAATCAACCCGGCCTTGTACAAGCCACTCAGTTTTGCACCGGTGCACGCGAACCACGAATCCATGGATCGATACTAGAAGTCAGCATTCGGCATATCGGCACAGTCACGCATGTTGGGAACTCCTACAACGAAATGATCGATGATGGCGACTTCGATGCCACAGCAGCTCTCCTCCTCACCTGTCCGGCACTCATTAACTCCCACGGCCGGAATCGCATCGACTGGTGGATCAATACATTTCAAGCATGCGAAAGCGCAACGCCATGCGATCAGAACACCCGCGCCAACTTCTCGCATTGGCTACGGTGGCTGACCTGGCGAAGAATCCTGCGAGATTGGGGAGCCGGGACACTTACAGATGCAGCTGACTTCTTCCGGACGCAGGTGTCGGTTATGCAACTTGCAAGCGAGGACGAAATTCATACTATCCCGACTTACGACTTCTGGAGGGACGTTCTACCCTTCCCGGCGAAGCAAGATAGATTGTTCCGGGACAGAACTTCGGATGAGTTCAAACTTGAGCTGCCGTTGCAGGGCAGGCGGCTGGTGCTACTGGACAATTTGGGCGCTCCGCCTTGCCCTGCTGCAAAATTGCTGGCTGTCGTGCCGCAGACAGTTGTGGTCGGCGACGAGGTCTGCCTCGTTGCCGGCTCTGCAACTCCTTGTTTGTTGCGGCGAGCAGAAAGTGATATCCAGTCGCCCATGGTCATGAGAATGCCGCGTGCTTATTTCGTGGGCGAGGTATATGTGAACGGCTGTGGTGAGCCTGTAGATATGTTCGGAGACGGTGAGTGGGAGAGGCTACAGATTCTGTGATAATCTCGAGGCCAAATCTGAGGCACCCTCCTGGCACTCATTGCAGCCTGCTTGAGACGCCAAGCAAGGCGGAGAACATGGCTTGCATCGATTTTGTCATGTAAAGGCGAGCGTGGCTGCCGGTCCTTCACCAAACACTGCCCGTGTGGTCCTCTCAAACGGCGCTGAGACATATAGCCACTGGATCTCGGGCCGTCACCAGCAAGACAGAGAAGTCCACGAGCGGGCGTCCGGCTCTGTAGACTCACACTGTTGTGGATACTTCCAGCCGCACGTGAACGGCTTTCACTGCTGTAGTCCGTGAGGTGAGGTGGGCATAGTGGAGAACTTGGAATCCCATGTTGAAAGTTAGATTGCCTAAAAAGGGCATATGCAAACCCCGCAGGATCAGCATAGTGGAGTCTGCTTCACGGCTGGTACAGATTGCGCCGGACTGGCGATGAGTGGTGAAGATGGTGGTGAGACATCACACTGATAGTTGATGATGTGAGCTCTTGGAGTGGAGTCTGAGGATCAGACATTGTGCTAGTATTGTGCGGTGAGGGAGGCTTGTGGGAATAAGCTCGCCAGCCATCTCTCCGGTCGAATATCATGAATGATTTCAAGCGGTACCGGGTGCAGTGATGCGATGGGTAAGATGGCGATCCATATGGCCCGCAGTAGACGAAAGATCCACGTTGGTCGTTTGAAACAAGCAGCATGGTATGACTGAAGCACGTAGCGAGTAAAGTGTTCATGTGGTTTCGAGTTGCACAGCTTGCGTGCACGCACCATGATCGCCGCAGCCGGACGCCCAACCTTCTTTCTGTGGCCTTCTCCGGTCGACCTCACCTGAGCCATGCATCACGCAAAGGTCATCTGTGAGCCCTATACCCGCACACCTGCCATCATTCGACTAGCCGCAGTCAGGTCTCACAGTGAAGATGGAGCTATTACGAGTCAATGATGTTGGACCTTCCGCCTCGGCATGTCAGCCCGCATGCGAGGGGTTTCTTCTTTCGTAGCCACGACCAGTAAACGTGTCCGCAGCGTCGGCAGAGATGCGAAGCTATCTATCTGAGGCGGATTACCGGCCATGTGTGTGTATGGTACGCTTGCACGAGCGCTTGCGTCTACAGCCGCCTTACGTCGCGCCCACCGCTACTGGTCACTCCAGCATAACGGTACCACGCACCGGGCTAGACTGAAAGTGGGTGTAGAGCTCTTGGAAGATCGCCTTTCCGCACTGGTGTCGAAACGCTGGCTTCTGAGGTCACGCTCGAGTGCTTCCTTGCTAGTGCGCACAGCAGATGCTGAGGCTTTGGCCTGCTGCCCTTTCTAAAACGCAGGAAGCAATGCCGACAGCCAATAGCAGCGCATTGTCAGGGTATTCACCAGCACAGCATCGCAGGGCAAGCTGGGACCCGCGCGAGTCAAGCACTGAGATTCGGAAAGAAATGCTGCATTGTCATTGAATTCGCTTTGTTGACTGCGGCTATAGCCGCCGATCGTTGGTATGCAATTTAATCTACCGAGTGGCGTCAAGATGCCGACCGTTGAGTTTACGCCATACCCGTATGGCGCAACAGCCACCCTACTTTTGCAACCCACATCGCAGACCTCAACAGCTTCGTCGACGATCAGATGGCACGGTATGCTAAACCCGCAAGAGCCGGCGGGCCACAATACCTGCGGCAACCGAGCTACGCCTTTGTCATGCGCCTTGACGGCATCAGTCAAGTGGCATCACGGTAGCATTCCTGCCCCATCTTCTGCTACTGCGGCTCTTGCAGGTCGAGCCACTCTCCCGCCACTAACATAGCTAACATGTGCGCGTGCTGGTGTTGATCATACCAGACCACCGGGGCATGTGAGACACTTCGCGCATATGTTCGCATATCAAAGGAACTTGACGCCCACTGGTAGGTCAGTTCATTGTCTGCTGTGATTACCGCCGTTTCTTCCGAATACAAATCCCTCGACCTCCTTACAATAGACAATACCACTGCATGATTATCACACGTCATTCATTGATCAGACCCATTGGGTACCGCAACTTTTGGTAATCGACTTACCCATCAACATGCATATCTCGAGTCTCTTCACAACAGCAGTGAGCCTGGCGCTCTTTCACAACGCACATGCGGCCTCCAACGCAGCGTGGCGAAGCCGATCAATATACCAAGTCCTCACAGATCGCTTTGCAAGAGCGGACGGCTAGACAAGCGCGACCTGCGATGCATCTCAAGGGCGTTACTGTGGTGGCAACTACCAAGGCATCATAAGCAAGCTGGACTACATCCAAGGAATGGGCTTCGATGCGATATGGATCTCGCCAATTGTGAAGAACATTGAAGGTAACTTTATCATGAGTGCATGGTCATGGAATGCGAGACTGACCGTTCGGCAGACACGACTGCGTACGGAGACGCCTATCATGGCTACTGGGCACAAGACATCACGTCCCTCAACTCTCACTTTGGCTCTTCTGGAGACCTGAAGGCGCTTTCCGCTGCTTTACACGCGCGTGGCATGGTATGCATATCTCGATTTTGTACTGACTATCCCCTCGCTGACCATGCTCGCAGTATTTGATGGTTGATGTGGTCGTCAACCACATGGCGTATAACGCGAAGGGAAGCATCGACAATATCGACTACACCAAATTTCGTCCCTTCAACAAGAAATCCAACTACCATTTCCCTTACTGCACGATCGATTACAACAACCTAGCAAACTTGGTAAGTTTGGCTCGGTGCCCAGCACTGCTCGCATAGTTCTCAAGATGCATGCTAACGATTTCTCGCAGACCCAAATCCAAGACTGCTGGATCGGCGATACTCAAGTGCCACTTCCCGATCTACGGACGGAAGATCCTGTCGTCCAACTCGGCTATGCCGCCTGGATCGCAGGCCTCATACCGCAATACGGCATCGACGGCATTCGCCTTGATACGGTCTTGCAAGTCAACACTGGCTTCTGGAGCACTTTCTTGGCTGCAGCGAATACTTATATGTTCGGCGAGGTCTACATCAATGATGCGTCCTTCGTCTGCAACTATCAGAATTACTTGCCTGGTGTGCTGAACTATGGACTGTAAGTCAGACCTGCCTGAAGTGGTGTACCGCTCATAAAAGCTAATGTTGTCGCAGATACTTCGCTCTCTTCAACGCCTTCAAGTCCACAACCACGGCACCGAAGACTGCGATGACCGACTTGGCGACAGCAGTCAACAACGTCAAGAGCAAATGCAAAGACACGTCTCTCCTCGGCACCTTCAGCGAGAATCACGACAACCCACGTTTTGCGTTCGTTCAAGGAGACCTGGCTGCGGCGATGAACATTATCTCGTTCACAATGCTCGCTGATGGCATCCCAATCATCTACCAAGGCCAGGAGCAACGCTACAGCGCAAGCGGCAGCAACAACGGTGGCAACGATCCCTTCAACCGGGAGGCGATATGGTTCTCGCAGTACAACACTGCAGCGCCGTTGTATGGCCTGATTAAAAAACTCAACTGGGCGCGCAAGAACGCTATCAGGGATGATAGCACCTACCTATCGTATCAGAGCTGGCCGATCTACACCGATACCACCACGATAGCAACGAAGAAGGGCAAGCTTGTGACTGTGACTTCCAACAGGGGCTCCACGGGCGCAAACTACACGCAAGTCATTCCTGCAGGCTACACGGCTGGCACTGTCGTGACAGAGCTGCTGGGTTGCACTACACTCACAGCTGACAGCTCGGGGAGCATCGCTGTGCCCATGGGCCTTGGGCAGCCCAGAGTGTACTACCCTACCGCGAACAGGGGCTCGCAGTGCGGAGGTGCGACAACAAGATCGAGATCTGTTACATCGGGGTTCTCTACGCTGACGAAACTGGCGCGAAGGAAGCGGTAGACTGGGATGCCTTGCATTGATGGCGTTTTCGATCAGCGTTTGGGCTGCATGAATGTATGTTGGGTAGATGACGCTAGATGACTCGATTTATGAGATGATGTATATACGAATCTACTTCTGACGAACACCACTGCATCGATTTTCACCGTTCATTCTTCCTCATTCACATCGTAACGAATACACTGTACCGTGAGGCCACGTGACGGAAGTGCCAAGTGTGCGCGAGTCGGGAGTCGCGACTTCCCAATATGGAAGCGCGAACTTCTCCTACAACATCTTCATCACTTCACCTGTAACGCTGCACCTATTCCTTCATCGTCGTGATCGGCGCATCCTCACGGGAGATCAGGGCTTCACTTGCCCTCGAGGCCCTTTTTACTTTCCCTAAGCCCGCTCTACGCAATCCCCTTCCCCATCAGCCACTTCTAGTCAAACTTCGCGCTCTCCCTACTTCACTGCGAGCGTGACCGACCAGCCCCGAACTGCGAACGTCCTAGTCCTTCTTACTCACCAGAAGCTTCCTGTAGCGAGCCAGCCAGATGGCGAGTAACCCTTATTTCGACACGGCGGCCCAGGAGGCCAGCGAAGAGGAGGAAGAGGAGGAGCTCGATGAGGACGGCAACCCCACCAACCGCCCCGGCAGGAAGATTCGCGATGCCGATATGGATGATTCGAGTGAGGAGGACGACGATGACGATGAGGAGGCCGCGCGAGCCATTCGGGAAGGCTTCATCGTAGACGAAGATGAGGACGACGAGGAAGAAAAGGCACGGAAGCGTCAGGAGCGGAAGGAGGAGAGGAAGAAGCGGAGGAGGGAGGAGGCCGAGGATGATATGCTGGACGACGAGGATCTGGATCTCATCGGTGAGACACATGGTGGGGAGCAGAGGCAGGCGAAGGAGAGCAAGTTCAAGCGATTGAAGAGGGGTCATCGCGAGGATCGAGCGAGTGTAGAGGCAAGGGGTGTGCAGGACATCTTCTCCGACGAGGAAGAGGGAGGTGAAGGTGCTGGAGCAGCCGCGAGAGCGCGCGCCTTTGGTGGCTATGGTGACGAGATGGACGACTTCATCGAGCAGGATGAGTTTCCTGACGAGGACGGCGAAAGGTTGCGGGATGATCTGGAGATTCGACAGCCGTCGAAGTCGGGCTACACGAGTTTGCAAAAGCTCAAAGAGTCTGGCCTCACCGAAGCCGAGCAGGAAGATATTATGGGAGCCTTCGGTGAAGGCAACGAGTTTGAGTGGGCTCTCGCCGTGGAGAAGGACATCATGGCAGATGAAGCCGACTCCGGTCGACCGACAGAGCTAAAGGATGTCTTCGAGCCATCGCAGCTGAAAGAGAAGATGCTGACGCCCGAGGACGACCTGATACGCATGACCGACGTGCCGGAGCGATTTCAGCTTGCTCGTAAGCCGTACAAGGACATCATGGACCTCACCGAGGAAGAGCAGATTGAACGTTCCGCAGAGGAGGCGAAGTGGATCTCCAACATCATGTACCCTCGGCAGGGCAGGAGATTGGACAACTTGCGAGAGCCTTTTGAGCAGGCGGTCGCGAAGGTTTTGCACTTCATGAATGTGGAGAACCTCGAGCCGCCCTACATCTTCCAGAATCGCAAGGACTATCTCATCCACACTGAGCGTATTGCACGCACTCCGGACCCACGATACCCGGACGAGCCGCAACACGAGATGCATGCCGAGAAGCTCATCACACAGACCAATCTCTGGGAGCTGTTCGACTTTGACCTTCAGTACCGTGCCTTCGCAGAGAAGCGGGAGGTGATCCGCAACAGCGTTGCCGCGCTGAAGGAAGCCAATCCAGACTTCGAGGACGCTGTCTTCGATGACTTGGTACCTGCGGCTGCTGAGATTGGGGAGCTGCAGGACATACAAGACTACCTCAATTTCACCTACTCGCAGCAACTGAAGGATCTCGCACTCGATGCCGATGTCGATGGCGCCAATGGGGTCAATGGCGCTCCGAAGCGAGCTCGAGGCGCACGTGGCGTGTGGGACAAGATCCGGGCGGGTCCAGCATACCACTACGTTCGTGCATTTGGCATCACAGCAGACGCTTTCGCGCAGAACGCGTCAAGTGTGGGCCGCAAGCACTACACTGAGGACATTCAGTCCAGGCCCGACGATTTCGCAGACACGCTTGTACAAGACCCAGACTACCGTACTGGAGCAGACGTGATGACTTCTGGCAAGGCGATGTTCGTCGAAGAGCTGGCAATGAGCCCGCGTCTACGAAAGCACATGCGGGTGCTCTACGCAACGAACATGCTTTTCGATGCTGTCCGCACCGACAAGGGCATGAAGCAAATCGACATCGATCATCAGTACTACGAGTTCAAGTACTTGCGCAACTACGATATTCGAGCGTTCGTCGACCGCCCAGAGATGTTCCTTCGCATGCTGGAGGCAGAGGAGCAGGGTCTGATCGAGATCAAGATCCGCTTGCAAAACGAGCGACGGCTTCGCGACGAGTTGCGCAGAGGCATCGAATCAGATGGCTTGTCCGAGGCTGCTGAGCAGTGGAACACTCTGCGGCGCGAAGCGCTCGAGAAGGCGCTGCAGAAGCTGCACGTGGTCATCACGAAAGGACTAAAAGATCACCTCAAAAATCAGTGCGAGAACAAGATTGCTGTTATCTGTCGAGATGAGTACAGCAGGAAGCTCGATCAAGCGCCGTACAAGCCCAAAGGCATGGTCTTGGGTACTACACCGCGGGTGCTTGCCCTCAGCAACGGTGCCGGTGAGCGAGTTGATGCTATCTGTTGGGCCTACGTGGACGAAAACGGCAGAGTGCTAGAGAACGGCAAGTTCGGCGATCTGCGTCTGGGTAACCAGGAGAAGTACATTCCCGATGGTAAGGACATCGCGCCGTTCGTTGAGCTTGTTGAGCGCCGGAAGCCCGATGTCATTGCTGTCTCTGGCTGGTCAGTGGAGGCGAAGCGACTCTATCGCGATCTTCAGGACATTGTCGAGCTGCACAAGCTTATGAGCACAGCATACGAGGACCCAGACGAGGACAAGGAAGTATCGGATCCGCTCGAGGTGGTCATGATCAATGATGAAGTCGCCAGACTTTACCATGCACTGCCACGGGCAGCCATCGACCATCCTGGAGTACCTCCTCTCACTCGATACTGCATTGCGCTCGCCATGTACATGCAGAACCCCATGAAAGAGTACGCTGCACTTGGTGACAACATCACCTCGATCACCTTCGATCCAAACCAACAGCTCATCCCCAAAGCAAAGCTGAAGAAGCATCTCGATACTGCAATGGTCGATATGGTCAATCTTGTCGGCATTGACATTAACGATGCCATTAACGACAAGTCTACCGAGAACCTCCTGCAGTACATATGCGGCCTCGGCCAGCGCAAAGCCGGTCAGATGATCAAGACTGTCAATGGCTGGGGTCACGAAATGATCACTCGAGGCCAACTTGTCGGTGACATGGAACACGGTCTGCGCCCGTCTGTGGGTGCGAAGTGCTTCGAGAATTGCGCAAGCTTTCTGTACATCATGTATGATCAGACGGAAAATGACGCCGACTACCTCGACAACACGCGTATCCATCCTGAGGACTATGACATTGCGCGCAAGATCGCCGCTGACGCGCTCGAGTTCGACGAGGAGGATATCAAGACTGAGGTCGATCATGGTGGGCCTGGAGCTGTTGTGCGGAAGCTCGTCGCGGACGATGCACAAGACAAGGTCAATGATTTGTTGCTTGAGCAATATGCTGAGCAGCTGGAGACCAAATTCGGCCAGCACAAGCGAGCCACGCTCGAGAGCATCCGTGCGGAGTTGCAAAACCCCTTCGAAGAGCTGCGACGAAATTTTACCTACCTCAACAGCAGCGAGACTTTTACCATGCTTACTGGCGAGACGGAGAAGACGCTTCAAGAAGGCATGATTATCTCTGTCTCGGTGCGCCGCACTTTCGGCGATCACCTTGAAGTCAAGCTCGACTGCGGTATTGATGGAGGCATCTCTTCGACGGAGTTCCCAGAGGACATGGAGAAGAACGGCCTTGAGGCTCGCCAAGTCTGGCAATCGAATCAGGTCATACAAGCCAAGATTACGCATCTCGACACGAGGAAGCTAACTGCGCAGCTGACTATGCGTGAACAAGAGTTGCGCAAGCCATTCAAGCGGGAGATGTATCACGGTGTCGACGAGTGGGATGACGATCAGGAAGCACGAGACACGCGAGAGATGAAGAAGGCGACTTCGAACGACTCCTCTGCGCGGATCCAGCGCGTCATCAAGCACTCGCTTTATCGCGCCTTCAACTCTGCTCAGGCCGAAGCTGAGCTGGCTAAGCAGGGTCGTGGCGACTGCATCATTAGGCCGAGCAGCAAGGGTACCGATCATCTTGTCATCACTTGGAAGGTGCACGACGGAGTCTTCAAACACGAAGACGTGCTGGAACTCGACAAGGAGAACGAGTTCAGCGTCGGCAAGACACTGCGCGTCGACAAGGCGACCTATAGCGATCTCGACGAGCTGATCGTGCTCCACGTCAAGGCCATGGCGAAGAAGGTGGATGAGATGATGGGCGATGATCGATACCAGAGTGGTACTAAGCAGCAGGCTGGTAAGTGCACCTCAAACATCCATTAAATCGATGGTAGACGCTAACACACATGTCACAGAGGCCTGGCTAACAACCTACACCGACGCCAACCCCAAGCGCAGCATGTACGTCTTCTGCATCGACCGCTCGTACCCGGGCTACTTCCATTTATGCTTCAAACCTGGCCGCGACGCGGGGACATTCTTCTGGCCTGTCAAAGTCATCCCTTCGGGTTTCCAGTTGCAGGGGAACAAGTACCCGGATATGAGAGCGTTGAAGAATGGGTTTAAATTACTGGTGGCGAATCATGGGACGGGTGGGGTGAAGGCACATGGGAATGGGGTGGCGAATGGAGGGAGGGCGGTGCACGCACGGTAGGATAGTGTTGTAGCATCGAAATGATTTAAAAGCGAAGTATTGGGCTGGTCTGTTTGTACATGGGAGCAGTTGGTGTAGGACTAGGTTGCATACGGTGAGCCAGCAGCGTATCAAAGCTGGCATATCCCAAAAATCATCCACCATCGAGAGCACAGAAACCTTTGGGGAAGCTCGCTCTTGCCACTGTCCGCCGCGATTTCCTGTTGTCAAGAGGCAAGAGGTGTGATTGCCTCCTACATGCACGTCAACAAAGCCGTCTTCTGACTTCACTCGCTCTCCCATGCAACGAACACACTTCTTGCCTTCACAGTCCAATCGCACGACAGACCCCCAACGGAACAATCACGCTCACTTCACATCCAGTCGAAATCACAATGGCAGACACCACCCTCCCTCTCCACCACGGCCCCCCTCCACCCACCAAACCCCTCACATCAAAACCCCACCACCCCCTCCCCTCCTCCCTCCGCGACCGCCACCTCGCGTTCCTCTCTGCTCCGATCTACAACCTCCTCATCTCAACCCTCTCCGAATTCCTCGGCACAACCTTCTACCTCTTCTTCGCCCTCTCCTGCTCGCAAATCGCCCACACCCCAGCCCTTCCCGGTGTGCCAGCCGCGGATCTGGCTGTGGCAGTGCTGATCCCGACGGCAGCGCTGCTGTACACGGCCTTGGGTTTTGGGTTTAGTCTGCTGGTTTGGGGATGGGCTTTCTTCAAGGTTACCGGGGCGTTGTTTAGTCCGGCTGTGGCGGTGGGTATGGTCGTGCTGGGGACGTTGAAGCTGGGACGGGCGGTTGGGGTGATCTTTGCGCAGTTTGCGGGGGCTCTGGCGGCGGCGGGGTTGGTGAGTGGGTTATTTCCGGGGAGGCTGAGAGGGGAGACGACGCTGGGGGCGGCGACTAGTGTTGTGAGGGGGTTTTGTGAGTGGCTGTAGCAGAGGGCAAGAAGAGGAGAGAGTTGCTGACGAGAGAGTAGTCATCGAGATGTTGTTGACGGCCGCATTCGTCTTTTCGGTGTTCGTGCTGGCTGCTGATAAACATAAGGGAGGTGTGAGTATACACCTCACTCACCAAGTGTCTACCGAGAACTGACTTCCATTGCAGTTCCTAGCGCCCATCGGCATCGCTCTCTCCCTCTTCCTGGCCCAACTCGTCGGCCTCCCTTTCACAGGCGCCGGCCTGAACCCAGCCCGCTCATTCGCCACCGCAGTGCTGAACCGCCACTTCCCGACCTACCACTGGATCTACTGGCTCGCGCCAATGGTTGGCGGCGTTCTCGCAGCAGGTTTCTACAAGCTGACGAAGTTCCTGGAGCTCGAGACTGCGATTGGAATGCGTGGCGAAAGCGCACTTGGGCATAGGCGTGGAGTCAGCAATGCTAGCAGCAATGCAACGGCTGGGGGTGTTATGGCTCAGGCACATCATGGACATGTTTTGCATCCGGTGCAGGAGCATGGGGATCTTGAGAAGGGATCGCAGGGTGGCATTGGTGGTGTCGGAGTGCATGATGCGAATGCGAGTGATTCGGATACGACGAACGACTTGCGCTCACCGAGAGGAAGTGGACAGCGCGAGCACTGACAACCCGACTCATCCGGCGAGGTCTGAAGTGTGGTCTCGACGAGCTTGGAAAGTACAGCAGGGAGGAACAGTGCATTTGTTGCATCTTTGAAAACCGAGCGCGGGAGAAACAGAAGGGATTTGCAAGTAGATGACACTGGAACGAGAATACCTAGCTAGGCATCGGTAAATAGCTTGATAGATCAGCAGAGTACGCTCGTTGCTACCATGCGCTGGCCGCACTATATCGCCATGTCTTCCAGGTGCATTGTTTCGCAATTGTGATGGAGCCGGTGATGGCCTCCCGATCGTCTCCCAACAGTTCGCAGATCATCATCGTCAGACCTGCCAAGAGTCCCCTTTCTATTTCCACCTGCATTCCGGGGTAACCATGCTCCGCCACCCAGGCTGATCATGCATGTAACTGTACGATGAACACGAGGCGCCGGCACCGCTGACCCCGAATGCTGCAGCAACTCCTGTTTTCGTGCATCAATGTGAGAAGGAGCAGGATATCACATGCTTCATCAGACACATTCATTTGGAGTATTCACTACACTCGAGAGAACAACAGTCGTTTCAGGGTCGTTCCTGCCGATCAAGCCCGCCTCGTCACCTGATTCGTCACCACCTAAGAGTCGTTGCGCGACAACCAAAGCGCTACCCTGCTTTGCGACTCCCTCCGCACACACGACACTCGCTACCAGCAACACCCATCGACAATAGCATATTATTCACCGCTCCACCGTCGCATACACTGCGCGCTACCTCCGCACCCTGCTGACGACCCCTTCGTCGCTCCCGGCGCTTCCGCCTCTGTCAATCACCCCCATACAACAACACTGGCCGCGCCGCCACCATGCGCTTCACTTTCGCAGCACTCGTATCCGCCCTCCTGGCCTTCACGCCCTTCGTCTCAGCAAGCAGCGGCATACTCCAATCGCGCTCGCTAGCGCAATGCCAGCAGAATAGCAGCTTCAGCGCCTCCCTCTTTGACGTCCTCTTCACAGCCGATGATGGAATCCTAGACTTCAACATCACCGGTGTGAGTACCGTGCAAGGCAATGTCACAATCGAGCTGGTCGTCTTCGCGTACGGACTTAAGGCATACACCAAGACTATCGACCCCTGCCAGTCGGATCTGGAGGGTCTGTGTCCTATGCAGCAGGCGCCATTGAACATCAAGAGTAATACGCAAGTGCCCGCAGATGCGCTTCGACAGATTCCAGGGATCACGTACACGGTGCCGGATTTGGATGCGAAGGTGCAGGTCTACTTCAATCTGACGAGTACTGGGCAGTCTGTGGCTTGTGTAGAGGCCGAGCTGTCGAATGGAAAGACTGTGTATCAATCGGCCGTGGGCTGGAGCATTGCCTGTGTGTCTGGACTGGCTTTACTGGCTTCTGCGGTGACTGCTGGACTTGGACACTCGAACACTGCTGCGCACGTGGCTGCGAACGCTATGGCGTTGTTCGGATACTTCCAGGCGCAGGCATTCATTGGCATGACCGCTGTGTCTTTACCACCTATCGTTTCGGCATGGACACAAAACTTCCAGTGGAGCATGGGCATCATTCGCTTGGGCTTCTTGCAAGACATCGCAACATGGTACCAGCGCGCTACTGGTGGCACGCCTTCCACCGTACTCTCGAATCTTAGTCAGACGTCAGTACAGGTGCAGAAGCGCAGCATCGACGCGTACTCCCACGCTATGGAAGCCGCAATCAGCAACCTCAAGCGAAGCGTTCTGGGCGCCCGTAGTAACGCTGGCGGGCCCAGCAACACCGACTCATCCAACACCGTCATTGTCAAAGGTATCGACCGAGTTGGCTTCCGAGCTGGGATTGAGGAGTCGAACATCTTCATGACAGGCTACATGATCTTCATCGCCTTCGTCATGTTCACGATCATCGGCGTGCTCCTTTTCAAGGGTGTTTGCGAGCTACTGACCCGAGCTGGCCGCATGAAGGGTGACAAGTTCAAGGACTTCCGCAATGGCTGGACGACTGTGCTGAAGGGGATCATGTTCCGTATTGTGCTTATTGGCTTCCCGCAGATGGTCGTTCTGTGCTTCTGGGAATTCACACAGCGCGACTCTGGAGCGATCGTGGTCTTGGCTGTCTTCACCATCTTCGCTATGCTGTCTATCCTAGCATGGGCTGCGAGTAAGGTCATCCGACTTGCGAGACGCAGTATCTCGATGCACAAGAACCCGGCATACATCCTTTACTCAGATCCGGTGTCTCTCAACAAGTGGGGCTTCCTTTACGTGCAGTTCAAGGCTACGGCATACTTCTGGGTCGTGCCTGCTTTGATCTACATTCTAATCAAGGGACTGTTCGTCGCTCTTGTACAAAGCAGTGGAATCATTCAAGCTATCGCATTCGTGGTCATTGAGGCACTTTACCTCATAGCGGTCTGTGTGATGCGGCCATACATGGACAAGAAGACGAACGGATTCAACATTTCGATCTGTGTGATCAACTTTCTGAGCTCGATCTTCTTACTTGTGTTCACCGAGATCTTCAACCAGCCCGTAAGTACCCTCGATACTCTTCGATTAGGTTTCATCACTGACACAACAAACAGGGCATCGTCACCGGCGCCATGGGTGTGATCTTTTTCGTCTATAACGCAGCCTTCTCACTCATCCTGCTTATCATCGTCCTCGTCGCCAGCATCATCGCCGTTTTCGCCAAGAACCCAGACACACGCTATCAGCCCATGCGCGACGACCGCGGCAGCTTCATCAAGTCTTCGAACAACTTGAACACTGAGCTCGACGCACTTGGCGCTACAGCTCGTGGCGAGTCCCGCCACCACAAGGGCGCGAGGATAGAGGACGACGACGACTCGTGGTCGGGCGCTAGTGGCGACCCGAAGCACGGGATGCAAGGGCAGACGGCGTATATGGGAAGCCACAACAACTCGTACTCGGACGCGCCGCCGAGGAGTCCAGGGTTCCAGTCGGATGCTGCGAGTGGAAGGCACGCAGCACCGCCCAGCTTCCAGAGCAGAGGCGGCACTGCGAGCCCTTATGACAACTCACGGAATGGATCGTTTCGGGGACAAGGGAACGCTGCACCGAGCCCGTGGCAAAGGGGCGCTGGATATGACTAGTTGGTGGGCTGCTGTGGATGAGAATCGGAAGCTGACTGCTGAGAGGCAGCAGCATCGGGACAAGGACGACCTTGTGGACAGTGTTCTGGAGATGTATCTGGACGAGCCCGAGAAGGCGCGATGGATGTAAATAAGGCATTCGTGTGGTCTGTTTCGGCGTTCGTTCAGACCATTGGGAAGGAAAAGGCACAGTTGCAGCTCGCTGGCTGTTGCATGACTTGGGTGGATGGGCTTGGAGATGGCGTTCATTAGTCTTGTGTATAGAAGCTTTTCGCGACTACTTTTGATCTCTTATCAGTACTTCATTACAGGGAAATTCTTCGGGTGAAGACGCGCTTCGAAACGCGTCCTGAAGCTCAGTCTTGGCATATCAACCTCTCTACACCGCAAGCGAGACCAACAACCCCACTACACCTACACATCCCCTCCCGCCCTCCCACCTCCGGGCCCAGCGCCCTCCACTCCAACCATGTCCGACCTCCACAACACCCCCATCGTCCTGGACAACGGCAGCGGCACCATTCGCGCAGGCTACGCCGGCGAAGACCTCCCCAAAGCCTTCTTCCCCTCCTGTGTAGGCCGCCCCAAACACCCCCGCGTCCTCGCCGGCGGCCTCGAAGGCGACATATTCATCGGCTCCCGCGCGCAAGAACTCCGCGGCTTGCTCAAGCTGAATTATCCTTTGGAGCACGGCGTGGTGACGGATTGGGAGGACATGGAACGGATATGGACACATGTTTATGGCGAGGAGTTGAAGACGCTTAGCGAGGAGCATCCGGTGCTGCTCACTGAGGCGCCTTTAAATCCGAGGGCGAATCGGGAGACGGCGGCGCAGGTGCTGTTTGAGACTTTTAATGTGCCGGCGTTGTACACGAGCATACAGGCTGTGTTGAGCTTGTATGCGAGTGGGAGGACTACGGGGATTGTGCTTGACAGCGGGGATGGAGTGAGCCATGCTGTGCCGGTCTATGAGGGGTTTGCGGTGCCAAGTGCGATTCGACGGATTGATGTGGCTGGAAGGGATGTCACGGAGCAACTACAGGTGCTGTTCAGGAAGCAGGGACGGGTGTTCCAGACGAGCGCTGAGAAGGAGATTGTGCGCAATATCAAGGAGAAGACGAGTTATGTTGCGCTGGATCCGAAGAAGGAGGAGAAGGAGTGGGGCAGTGTGGCTGCGAGGGGAGGCGAGGATAAGAGTGTTGAGTACACCCTGCCTGATGGGCAGAAGCTGAAAGTCGGCACCGAGCGCTTCCGTGCGCCAGAGATTCTGTTCGATCCAGGCACTATTGGGCTTGAGTGGCCTGGCTTGCACCAGATTGTTGTGGATAGCATCAATCGCACAGATATGGATTTGCGGAAGGCGCTATTTGGAAACATTGTACTCTCAGGGGGGTCTACGATGATCAAGGGCTTTGGGGACCGCTTATTGCAGGAGGTGCAGCGGCTGGCGGTGAAGGATATGCGGATCAAGATCTTCGCGCCGCCGGAGAGGCTGTATAGTACGTGGATTGGGGGGAGTATCTTGGCAGGCTTGAGTACGTTCAGGAAGATGTGGGTTAGTGTTGATGATTGGCACGAGAGTGAGTCGGACTGTTCGCCTTCAGAGTATGTACCTGTTAGTGCTCACAATTTTACAGATCCCGACATCATACATCAGAAGTTCGCTTGAGAGACCGTTCGACGTTTACAGAACGAACCAGAGACTGGACCACCGAGGCGTCACAGCCGATCCCATGCTGCATGTAATGATGGAAGACTCCCGTTGGCCTGGCAGGCTTTTCGGGACGATCCAAAGTATGGCGCGACTGGAGCCAGCTCCAGTCGATGATGTTCAGACCCTCGGGCTGGAGACTGTCAGCAAAGAAATGCGCGCGGCACGACAGGAGCTGCTCCGTACTCCGGTCGGCAAAAAATGGGACCCGAGAGGAACATTCTTCGTGGAGGCAGCCTGACAGCTTTCAAAATTTGTGTTGACACTGCTGTTTCTTCAGACGAGAACACGTGGCTGCGACGTCGTCTCGCAGTGCACGACTACGACTCTCTTCGGACCACGCCGACAACAAACGCCTAGGCGCGGCACAGCCATTGAGACGGCTAGAGCATTGGCATCCACAACAACACTGCAGTAGCGGTGTGGAGAATGCGGGGAACCCGTTTGCAGAGAGTTCACGGGTCGCAGTCAGAGTTTTGCGTCTCGCACGCGGCGAAGGTAGATCAGGTACCGTACCGCCTGGATCTGAAATGCATGGGAAAGCTGACCCCAAAAGAGGGGAGTTCTTAGTGGTATCCGGCGATGTAGCTCGTAGATGAGGCTAGATGCGAATGTTAAAGCCACGACGAGGTCAGTTGGGCACCTACTCATGACCAAAACACGACTCATAGCGTGCGCGTGTCTATTCTACGCATCGCACCATCGCAGGCGCAACAACGTGGCCAGCAACTCCATCAGCGACTGGATATCGTCGACTGCGTGACGCGATCGACCGTAACCGCGAAGTCCGGGCGCGCGACAGTGCGAAGCAATCGATTACCCCCTCGATTCCACTCTGTATGCTACCTTGGCAAGAGGTGATGTTTCGATTACCCCCAGGAAACTTATAACTGGCGCCCGCTGTACCCGTGACGCGCCAGTCAGCCTTGCCGTGGTACACCGCGTGATGTTGGAATGTGGCGTTTGAATGGCGACATGTTTCCGTCCCAAACAATCAGCAACAACAGTGCAGTGTGGCAAGGTATTGGAAGATTCTAGTAGAATGTAGCAGTGATTACTTCACCCTGAGAGCAACGGGACCATGCTAACGGAGATGCAACAATCGAAGTCTCGAAATATTCTTCCAAACTCCGCCGCATGATCCCAGCGCCAGCCGCCAGCCGAGCTCCGTCGCGCTAGTCGACGCACGTGAGCCACGCACGCACCTTTACATAACAAAAATCTCTGCAAGACTTTGTACTATGCCGTTAACTGGAAAGTCGCTGCCGTTAACTGCAGTCACATCCAGAGGCGAAGACGTGCGGTCTGCTTGGCTCGCGAGTGGCAGCCGTTGCATCCTGGGCCATGTGATGTTGGTCCGTACGGTCGCGCAATTTCTGCGGCCCATGACGCCTAGTTATGGGCTTTGTTTGGTATAAGAGCGTAGGTCGGCTGATTTCTTCTTATTTGCTTTGGAAGGAGTGAAGTCGTGTCAAGTCATCTCAAGTCACCTGATCTGTCGAAACAAAGCAAACAACACTCAAGCTCATTGGCCACTTGCACTCATATAACGTTCGGATCTGTACAACACAATCACAACACCAACAATATGTCTCGCAACTACTCAGTCACCGAGCCCCACCCATCAGTCTCCAAGTCTGGCTCCTACATCATCAGCTCAGGCATCGGCGGCGCAGGCAACTACAAGCGCTACAACGCCTCAGAGCTCACCGCCGGTCCTTCAGCAACCGGCCCAGCATCCCTCGTCGCACTAGCTAAGCAACCTCAACGCGTCGTTCGAACTGGTCGCGGCGGTGCCGGGAACTTCAGCCGCTCTACATCTGCAACGGTCGAGGAGCCGCAAAGGATCTTCCAGTTCGACGAGGAGATGGTGAAGCGACGCGAGACGCAGGCACCCGTCTACCACATCGGACGCGGTGGCGCGGCGAACTTTGTCAATGATGCGAAGCCGAGGGTAGCGAGGATGGGAAGCACGGGTAGTGCTGACTCGGTCTCGTCTGGGGGAAGTGCCGCGAGCAGTGTGAGGAGCGCTGTGGGACGACTGGGGAGGGTCTTGTCGAGCAGGTCGTAGGGGTCGAGTTGGCTTCTATCATCTTTGGGTTTAGCAAGGCGTTTTGGGCACGATCAAAAGTTCGAATTGGAAGGGTCTTTGCAAAGGGACGGAAGCATGTCGATGTGGCTTGGCGGCCTTCCGACTTGGTGTTTATGTACATGATCGACTTTAGCGGAAACATGCTCAGTAATCTATATCACTTACCCGCAACAGTCTACCTGTAACCATGTGTCTAAACAAGGTTCCCGCCACCTGTATTAGACCATCCCGCACTTTGCCCATCGCTGCCATTGGGGAATACACCGGATCCTCTCTCACAATCAAGTACAAGAACCCCTGAGCATCGTCCCGCCCGCTCCGAACACTCCACCGACGGCAGGTGCCACAGAGAGCCCGCGTAGCAGCAGACTCAGCGCACTGCAGAACACATTGCTCGAACTCTCCTCTGCACAAGTCATCGTGACCTTCATGTTACCGAGGAGTGGGGACGTCTCGCCTGAGTTCGGTGGTGCCTTGTCAATGACAGATACTGCGTACTGACTAGGCATCTCAACGCCTTTGTAGTAGTCGCAGATATCTGGGAGGTATTTACATTGCTTACCATCGGGGTTACAGATCGGCGGCTGTGGTGTGCAGTCTTTCTTATCGAAGGGCTGGGACCTGATAGATCATATTAGCAAGGACTCAGGTATGTGAGGGGTTATCATCTCTTACAAATCCTTCGCGTCCGTCTTGAAGACAGTCAGTAGCGTGTCGGCCAACTTTTCAAGATATGGCTTGTCCCCGACACACTCCACAGTCATCGAACACGCCGTGCCTGAGATTGGAATCGGGTCCAGGCCGCATTGCTGTTTGCCTATTCGCTCCTTGGCTTTCACGAGGTAACTCAGGACCAGCCCCTTGGCATCTTTGCTCGGCAGATTTGGCGTCTTGCCCTCTGTCACGGTGGAGTGATAGATCACTGGAGCGGTAGCCTTTGACGCTCCCAGCTCAACCGACAACTCGCGCTGGTGCGTACAGTACATCTCAGCATAGCACATACCATAGTCCTTGTCCCGATGAGTGGCATGGCCGTCGCCCATGAAACAATTGAAGCCGGTATAGCCATACGTAATGGTGCCCATGAACGTGCCCTGTGCCTTCTCGTCGAATGTACCATAACGGTCGATGTCGCAGGCCCATTCGTCATTGTCAGTCAACGCCTTTGCGTGCCCTTGACAGCCCTCGGCCCACTCAGGAGTATTGCGCTTGCGATAGGCAGTCTGCGTCGGCTGCTCCATGCTTCCAGGTGAATGATAGTAGTACCCAGTGACGTGGCCGCCGTAATCTGCACAGGCCATGAAACGCATCTGGTCCCATCTGGCGTCCCGGTCTTCGTCATTCAGCATGCGGGTCTCATTCGCCTGCGTCTGATTGTTCCACATCACTGGTTTCGTCGCTATCGTCAGGACTGAGTCCATCAACGGTAGAGCAATGGCTTCGTCAATGGCTTCGCCTGGGACCAAGTCGCCCGACTCGCCGACGAACTCGCCGTCAAAGGGCGCGCCCTGCACGGCGACCGTCCCCATGAGCAACCATATTGAGGAACGTGAGAACATGTTGATTGTGTGAGGAAACGAAGCGAGAACGTGTGTGAAATTGGATGCTCGGCTGGAGCAGAACTTACGTTCCTATGTAGGCTTTGGGACAGCCATAGCGATCTTTGGGTTGATGCTAGTCTACTATGCCGTGTGCAGCTCCAGCATTCAAATTGTAGCAATTGGCCGAGTCGGCATGCCCGCTCATGGCAGAGGCTGGTGAGGTATGCGTGTATGCAAGCTAGACCGCTCAACAGGAGGTAGTGCCAGCGCTCGGCGCTGCTGCTCTGCCGCCACGACGTTTTGCGTTCCTATTGATTACTTGCCGTACATTCGAAGGTCTCTCAATGGGCCTTGCGGCTCTGCTAAGACGCCGACTACCAGTGGTTCGACGCTTGCATGGCAGCTGAGGCAGATGCATCGCAACCCAAAGCTGACGGCATGAACACATATGCAGTGTTAATGGACGGTGGAGCGTGGTGCGAAGCACATTCATGGTCATACGGCCGGCATGCTCGTCGGGAGCTCCGTGGCATGAGCAAGCAGTCCAGGAGACTGTCTGGTTTGGATGGTTCCTCGCAGCACATGTCCAAGTTGCGACATCAATGTCAAGTCCGACGCTACACAGCAAATACTGGGAGTGACCGGCGCGTAGGACCTTTAAGGAAGAGTCGCCCACGAAGAGCGCGTTGAACCTCGCCCGCGCGTCTGGCCTTGTCGTACCTACGTCTTCTCACCTGAACATCCCCTCGACAAAGATTTGCAAACCTCTAGCTCACATACTCGACGGGCGTGTCTGGCACCGCGAGGTGCGATAATCTGTCGTCCAGCAGCGTCTTGGCGTTCTCCAACAAGAATACATGAAGGACTCCCCTGGGAATGTCGCCTCGGTACTTGAAGCAAAGTGATGCCGACACTGGTCTTGGCAAGGCTCGATACGGCAGCTCGAGCAGGGCGGCAGCCATTTGTTCCCACTTGCCATGTGCTGCAATCATCCATCCCCATACTGTAGCAATCGCGACCTACGTAATTGTTTGGGGATAGCAAGTAGCTGGGTAACAGCTGCCCGCAATACCCGCCTCTATACAATAACTGTTCTGTAAGGCCCCAAAGCGCATTCACGGGTTCCTCATCTCGCATCCTCCTAATTCCACTTACTAAACGATACCGCAATCATGCCTCTCCACTCGTCTTCAATCTACCCTGCGAGCGATCCTGACTTCACTTACTTTCCCTCTAGAAGATCAGTCGTCCATTCGACCAAAGGCATTGTCTCTTCCACCCAGCCTCTGGCCAGTGCCTGTGGCCTTGAAGTCCTCCGCAAAGGCGGCAATGCAGCAGATGCAGCTGTTGCCGTGGCCGCGGGGCTCAATATGACCGAGCCCGGCAGCACTGGCATTGGTGGAGATATGTTCTGCCTCTTCTACAATGCCAAGACGAAGAAAGTCCACTCGCTCAATGGCAGCGGCAGAGCAGGATCGAAGTGCACGCTCGAGGCAGTCAGGAGTAGTCTAGGCTTCAAGGACGGCGAGGTGGGCAAGATACCCATGGACAGCGTACAATCGGTGACTGTGCCTGGTGCGGCTGCAGGATGGGTGGACACTGTTGAGAAATTCGGTAGCGGTAAGCTGAGCATGGAGGACATCCTCGATCCTGCAGCGAGGCTCGGAGAGGAGGGCTTCCCTGTCAGCGAGCTCATGGGGTATTACTGGGGCAAAGCTGAAGGGCAGATCCGTCAAGCATCTCCAAACGGTGCGGAGATGCTGAAGAAGGATCCAGCTGCGAAGGACGGCGTACGAGCGCCGAAGCCGGGAGAACTCATGAAGAACCCGACACTTGCGAACACGTTCCGACTTGTTGGTAAGCAGGGTAAGGCTGGGTTCTACTCTGGCAAGGTAGCGGAAGAGCTCGTCAAAGTAGTCAACGATCTCGGCGGCCACCTCACGACGGAGGATCTAAAGAAGCACATGGAGCTTGGCACGGAGGAAACAGATCCCATCAAGCTCCGCTTCACAGGGCAGAACTCGGCAGCGCTTCACGGCAAGCACATGGAAGACAAGTCGTCCGAAGGCGTTGACGTCTGGGAGCACCCACCCAACGGCCAAGGCATCGTGGCACTCATGGCACTAGGCATGCTCCAAGAACTCGAGAAGTCCGGCCAAATACCCACCTTCTCTCCCTCCGACCACAACACAGCACCCTATCTCCACGCCCTGGTCGAAGTCCTCCGCATCGCCTTCGCAGACGCCAACTGGTGGGTCGCCGACCCTTCAGTTGCCAAAGTACCCACAGCCGACCTCATCTCCCCAGCCTACCTCGCCGAGCGCGCCAAGCTCTTTGATCCCAAGAAAGCATCTGATCAACTCAACCACGGATCGCCAGCGCATCAACACAGCGATACAGTATACTTCGCCTGCAGTGACAGCGAAGGCAACGGTATAAGCTTCATCAACAGCAATTACGGTGGATTCGGCACTTGCATCATTCCCAAAGGCTGCGGTTTCACGCTGCAGAACCGCGGTGCGAACTTCGTGCTTCAGCCTGCGGATCACCCCAATCTGCTAGAAGCGAACAAACGACCATACCACACCATCATCCCAGCTCTAGTCACGAACGTCTCCGATGGCAGTCTGCACAGCGTCTACGGCGTGATGGGCGGGTTCATGCAGCCTCAGGGACACGTGCAAGTCCTGCTCAATCAGCTTATCTTCCATCACACGCCACAAGCTGCGCTGGACGCGCCGCGCTTGTGTATTGGTGCTGGCATGCCTGAGGCGGGCGATGTGTTTGACAAGACTGTCTATCTTGAGGAAGGTGTCCCTGAGGAGACTGTGAAGGGAATGAAGGACCTCGGGCACAAGGTCGAGGTTGTCAAGGGTATGGCGAGAGGCTTATTTGGACGCGGTCAGATCATCAGATGGCATCTTGATCCTGTTGATGGCGTGGGGATGTGGAGTGCGGGTAGTGATCAGAGGGGCGATGGAGCGGCTGTGCCGTTCCATTGAGCCTGATCGAACAGCGTACACCGAAACCTTCATACATGAATATGAGCGTACAGCAACATGCCACTCGACGACCGTCGATGTGACTACTCCTCAATGATTCGTTAGTGGTGGTGGCATCTTGCAGACCAACGCAAGCTCAATCCATGATGATCACATCGTTGTTGGTTGGGCCATACTCCCTCATCCTCTCACGATCCCATCGAGATTCGATCTTTGCTTTCAGACTTGAGTGAGAGAAGGTCGTATATGACAGCACCGCCTTCGATACCCACATGCCCTTCAGGAGCACGCGATTTGTCCCGAAGCAGCCGTCAATCTTGCATTCGTTCTTGGGGACGCTTAAGGCTCTGAAGCTGAGGAGACTGTTGACGTAGCTGGATGACAGTCAGCGATAGCAGTGTCAGGCACGAGACTTGATGACTCACGTCTCCGTCTGCACTGCATTAGAGTACGAGCCGTGCGAATATGGCGTATAGCTATGATTGAACATCCCAGGTGGCGGCGGGGGAGGCGGTGGCGGCATTCCGGGTGGACCAAATGGGTTGTTGTTGTTGCCTCCACCGCCGGGTCCGTTGCCTTGTCCATTCAAGCTTTCGCCATGCTTGCCTTGGAAGAGGTCGGTCAACTCGAGGTACTGCGCCTTGGTCTTATCCTTGACGTAATCGAATATCGGCATCCAGATACCTTCAGAGAGGTTCACGTGGGTCATTTCAAGGCGATTCAATACGGGCAACTTCGACAGGAAGCGGAGCAAGGACTCCTCGGTGGTGTTCATGCCGCGCAATGTCAATTGTTCGAGCATGGGTAATTGAGCCCGTTCGGAGCTGTGACACCCAGTCAGTAAGGCAGGCCCCTCTCCGAGACAGGACAACTACGATATGGGACTTACAAGTGGTCGAACATGAGCGTGCTGCAGTCTTCAGCATCTCCAGAAGCCCAGTCCGTTTGATATTCGTGCAGATCAAGAGTCTTGAGACTCGGGAAGTTCGACAGGAAGCTTGCTAGGCTGCTCTCGTAACCGCACTGCTCATCATCCTCCTCGTCGAACTTACAATTGTGATTGTGGCAGATTCGCGAAGAGCCAGAAGCCCTGTATTGTCTGCCGTTGCAGTTACAACAGACAGCTCGAAGGTTACAATTTGAGGTCAGTCTGCAATAGCTTATTGACAGTGAGCTCAGCTGTCGGCCGAAAGATCGCAAGGACGACGTCGGTGTGACATTTAGCCACGCTGCAAGCTCTGTACAGGCTATCGAGCAAAGTCTAGTTTTCGAGAAGAGGTCGAAGTGTTTCACCGGCAGGTGACTGGTCATGAGGGATTGCATCGCGAGCGCAAGGAGATGCGACTCTTCGCTTGCCGCAGCTCGCAGATCCATGGCATCTGGTGCAAATCTAAGGCGTTTCGAGGTCTGCACTGCCACAGACAATACCAGGGAGGCTAAGCCGCCATTCGAGCAGGTGGTCTTGATCGACTCGAATGCCAAAACCAGCAAGTCAACGTAAACGCCGGCCTCAACATTGTACTGGTGCCTCGCTTGCTGGAGTCGTAGTTCCGCGACCTCCCGTCTCGCCGCAAAGCGTCTATCACTATGCGACTGCTTGAACTTACTCGGACAGTCTTCTCTGTGGAGCATCGTCTGTGCAGCTGGTGACCAGGCATCGGGAGAAGTAGCAGGCGATCGCATTCGCTCCATACGAGGATGGAAGACCACGGCCACTAATGTGAGGTTGCGCAGCTGTCGAGGCAGGCCATCGCCAGCCAGTGCTTTCGTGAGAGCGTTCAATCCATCCTCGGTCACGTCCACACTTCGGTCGGTGAAGAGCTTGAGGTAAGTACCTCGTGAAGCTTTGTCGCAGAGTTCATGGCATACAAGGCGGAGGATGCCGGTCTCTTCGGTCTCAAGGGAGGTCACGACGCGCTCAACCAGTTCTATTGGAAGCGCTACCAGGGAGGCCGTCATAGCATTGCTTGTAGTGTGGATGCTGCTGGTAAGCTGATTTGTTTGTGTTATGTGTTGAGAGATGTGAATGCGACAGGAAGCTTGCAAGATGGGAAGGACGGCAAACCTGGATAAAGCATCAATCTACAGTGCCTGCCAGTGAAGTTCACTAGGCAGGCACAGGCCGGTGAGACTCTGGGAAGGAGCTCATGCACAGGGCAGCCACCTCCTGCACGAAAGGTGTGGTGCTGCAGCGTGGCGTGACCGAAGGGACTGCAGCCTCAAGTGTGGGCGTTTCTGTAGATGCGGGGATGACTGAGGCAAGCATGTATCTACTCATTGTGACAGTGACTTGATTACATGCACTGGACACGCGCGTCCATATTGGTTAACATCAGATATGTTGGTATAATGTGCACGCCACGTTGTTTACCCATTTCTTTCCCGATCAATGCACGCTGCGCTAAGGTAACATAGCATCATTTCGTCGTACGTTTCACGCCCCGTATCTTTCAGACATAACTCTTCGGGTTATCAAAGGCTGGGGTCGTAAAGCCTCTAGTGTCTCGTGTCTCGATTCTGTCGGCGATCCCAACTCGTCTTGGCTCCCCAACGCTTCCGATGTCGTCCGTAGCCCACGTGGTGATCTGGGACTGATCGGCTTACGAGGCACCACAAACCCGCCGTTAGTGCTGCTGGGGCCGGCAATAGTAGGAGGTGCCTTTGCTTCAACGGGAGTCAGGTCATCCATCGCTGGTATTTCAATATGATGCCATGCCGCTGTCAGCCCGCTGTTGCGAGGTAATCGAGGTAGATCTTTGTCGTCTACTGCCGGCGACCAGTTGTCAAGCTTTGGGTGAACAGGAGTCGTGACATATTGCGAGCATTCCGGGTCATGTCTACCGACGCAGTAGCAGGGCGTAGTCGCTGTGCTAGGCCGGCTTTGCGGGGCAGGACGCTGTAGAGCATCTGGTATCGAGTAGCCAGAGTACAGCGAGGAAGGGTGCTGATATGGCGAGGGATCCATCGAGACAATGCTCTCATTTCGGGAAATTGGTCTCGACAGCATACCAGTATTCCCGAAGGCTGTTCTCAAGTTGGTGCCAGAGTCCTCGACTGTGCCCGCCAGCGCGCCCACCCGCTGTATGACAACCTTGTGCGCCTTACTCAGGTTGCGCTTGACATAGCGCGACAAGAAGACATTGCATCGCATCTGCACGTCTTCCCGCACGTACAGACCATCTCGTGGCGCGTCGATGCCTAGCTCCAGAATCTCCCTCGGTTCGCCGGCCTCATTACCGCCAACGGTCCAGCGCTCGCGAATGTCCAGCCCAGCTGGTGCATACACATGCGTCTGTACACCGTTGGGTAGATCGTTGAAACACGCTTTGTACGTCACCTCGCTCTTGACCAACCCATAATTGATTTGGTCTGTAATCTCGTACCAGGTGCACTCCTGCTCATCTGGTGGAGCAGTCGCTGGAGGGGTTGACTGATCGAATCGGAGGACAAGAGGGTTCAACCTGATCAGCTCGCGATGATCGTGGAGCCAGTCGACTGCTGCACGTCGCGTCACACCTCGAGGGACAGGAGTGATCGCCGTGAAGTGAGAGCGCCTGGACATTGTCGGCCCAGTTATGCTTTTCCAGTAAGCTGCTTGGCAAGCAGGCTACAGAAGCCGGTTCAACGGCGAGAGATCTGCTATCATCGATGCGATTTAGGTGATCGCAGACTGGTACCCATGACCGCTGCCGGAACTGCTGCGAGCTGTATGTAAGTTGTAAATATGGTCTTACATGGTTGCCCTATTCCAAGGCCTCCTGCAACGATGACATCCGCCTGGCCACAGCCCCGGTGCCCCACTTGACAAGCAATCGGGTCAGAACGGGAGTGCCCGTCCCGCTGCAACGGAAGTGAGCCGAATGTGTGGAGTGCAGATGACGACTTCCAGCGTACGCGAGGTTGGCGAGCTCCAGACGCCCCAATATACCACGGTAAGTGCGGGAGACGGGATGAAATGTCTGTCAAGTAGCTGCCGCATGTCCTGCTACTTGCTCAGTGCATAGTAAATCAGACCCCAGCATGTCCGTGACCTGAAGAGACCGCCACAATCGACAGTCCAGTCTTCATCCTCGCCATTCGATCTCCCCCAATCGCCGCCGCAATCATGGTCTGGAGTCAGATCGAGTTCACGCCTGCCCATGCTACCTACCTCCTGCTCTCCATCTTCCTCATCACGTACGCTTTGTTCGAGAAGTTCATTCGCAATCGTCTCCACCTCAGCGAGCCACCTATCGCTCTGCTGATTGGGATCGTCCTCGGACCTCGACTCCTCGGCTGGATTGCACCAAATTACTGCGGCGTCAATGGCTGCGCAGGCGGGCCCGCCATTGGCGGATGGGAGTTGGGCGACAACATCGTCCAAGAAGCTACCCGTGTGATCGTTGGCATTCAGGTCTTCGCTGTTGGCATTGAGCTGCCCAAGTTCTACATGGCTCGTCATTGGCGATCAGTGGCAATGTTACTTGGCCCTGTCATGATATTTGGCTGGCTGGTCTGCGCTCTGTTCGTCTACTTGATTTTCAAAACAAACGTCCCGACTGCACTCACGATTGCCGCCTGTCTTACCCCAACAGATCCTGTGCTTGCAGCATCTATCCTCAGCCACAGTCAGTTCAGCAGCCGGGTGCCGAAGCGGATCAAGCACATGCTCTCTGCTGAGTCGGGTTGCAACGACGGAACGAGCTTCCCCTTTCTATATGCAGGCGTCTTCTGGATCACTCAATCAACTGCAGCCGACGCACTCAAGGACTACTTCTTGATCACGATACTTTGGCAATGCACGCTTGGTATTACAGTCGGTCTGATTCTTGGCACAGTCTTCAATAGAATCCTCCGCTTCAGCACTAACCACGGGTTCATCGACGCGCCATCGTTCACTGCCTTCTACCTTCTGCTCGCCATTCTGAGCGTGGGTATCGGCAGCACACTGGGTCTAGATGACTTCCTGGTGGCGTTTGGCTGTGGCTACGGCTTTGCACGAGACGGCTGGTTCGCCAAGAAAACCAAGGAATCTCACACGCCTCAGATCATTGATCTCATACTTAACAGCGCGATGTTCGTCTACCTGGGCGCCATCATACCATGGTATGACTTCCAATCCACTGGGCTCACTCCAAACGTCACTATCGGACGTCTGCTGGCATTTCTCGTCTTGGTGCTGCTATTCCGCCGCATACCCGCAATTCTCGCCCTGAAACGTTGGATTCCAGACATCCGCACCTGGCGTGAAGCGTGGTTCTGTGGTCATTTCGGCCCGATGGGTCTCGGTGGGCTCTTCTTGGCCATCGAAGGCCGCGCATTGCTCGAGAACGGCACTGCATCACCCGAGACGCATCCGCCGCACTACCGTCACCCATACACCGATCGCGAGAAGGCAGTTATGACAATCTGGCCAGTGGTGTGCTTCGTTGTCATGGGCTCAACGCTTGTGCATGGACTAAGCGTATTGGCGCTGAGTGTCGTAGCACACTTTCGAAGGCCGAAGGAGGATAGAGCAAGTGTGTTCGCGGCGGAGACGGACCCGCTAGATGGGATGCACCATGATGAGGGAAATGGTGATAGTGAGCCGGAGAGCGAGGAGGAGTAGAGGAAGGAAGAAGTAACACTCGATGCATAGCGTGGGTCCATAGCGAAGCACATATCATGGATTTTTCTGCTTAGCACTGACTATCGAATATTAAGTTCTCTCTACCAGTCATTGCGATTTGCAAATCCTCGGTGACGCGACTAGCGAAGTCTTCAGAGAAGAACGCTACCCCGAGCTCCTGGCTGGTATACCAGCTTGCACGATCCATGTTGCCACTACCTAGTACAACCACCTCATCGTCAATCACATTAAGCTTGAGGTGGGATTGCACAGGCTCGTTGACCTTGGCGTCAGCAGCGGACCGCGGAGTGTAGTACGAGATCGATAATCGACCCACCCGTAGAAGAGGACCAGCCTCCAAATCACGCTCGCCATCATGCCCTCGGTCCGCGCCCTTGTAATCTGCTATGAGCTGTTGAACGCATCTTGCCGTCGTAGTACCTGCAGTGACTATTTGCTCCAATCGCATGAGCCTCTCGCTCGTCAGGATCCGGACGTCCACACCTCGGTCGAGTGCTACTAAAAGGGCTGCTATCACTGGCTGTGCTGTGAGATTCGGCGTCTGCATGAAAATGCTACGCTTCGCGTTCGCAAGTGCAGTGAGCAAGAAGACGTTCAGTGGCGTTCGAGGTGGAGGCGCTGCGGCCTGCCATGGAAAGCTGAAGCGTAGATTGCGATGGTGTGGCGAAGGTAGGAATAATGCCTGGGTTTGATCTGTCTCATTTGAGACGTTTCGGGGTAGGAAGTACTCCTTAGAACGATCTTCAGCCCAGAAAGCTTGCCAGAACCTAACGAACTGGGCTACGATACTGCCACGCAGCTCGATGCATCCCTCAAACCAGTCCTCCCAGCTGACGTTGCAGCTGGGGAGGAACGCGACTTGTCGATCGACTACGATAAACTTTGGGTGCATGACACTGAACGGCAGGACGAAAATGCTCTTGATCTCTAGATTCAGCCCTCGCAATTCCGATTCCGCAGGTAAGCCCAATTGACTCGGCCATCTTGACGGTGGTACGACGAAGCCCTCCAGTGAAGTTGTGTGGACCAGCTTCTGCCAGAGAGAGGACGAGGAGAAGCAGATGCGTACGGCTACTTTGCTCTTTCGGGCGATTGCCGATGCAGATAGCTTACGGAGACTATCATTCAGCCGATTCAAGGTACGTGAGCGCGCCCAAAAGCAGGTCACGAGTATGACTTCATACTGGGCTGCCTCTATGGCGGGAAGTATGGAGGCATAGAGGTCCTCGCCAGTGCCTAAATCGAGCCGTCCAGGAACACAGTCTGTGAGAAGAGAAGAGGGATCAGTTGTCCAGTAATTTGGCCGATCGGATCGTTGGCTCTCGACGGTCGCAAGAACCGACGATGCGCGCAGGAAGTCCGTCATTAGATCGTGTTGCGGCATGTCGTTCTGACACTCGCTGCACGCTTAAACGATTCCGGCGTATAATGTCAAGGTTGCCGTTGGTGCTTCTGAGCATCGACGGCTTTCATTCTACTCTGATCACATGCAGTCCCGAGCGAGCAGCACCAGCATTTTTCCACGGCAGGTCTCCGTCCCCTGAGCGACTGTTTGGCATATGCAGGTGCATTCTTGCACCGCGGGAAAACACATGTAGGTAATGTTCATTCACTCGTGCTCAGTCGCTCTTTCCCCATGAGGTCACCAGGGTTAGGGTTTCTGATTCGCCTTCATCATGTCAATTGATCGTCTCATCTGCCAAATGTCGATGCCTCGACCATCCACCTAAATGTCCGCGCGACCACCTGGAGTTATCAAACAACTCTACTTCAGATGGAAAGCGCTGCGCCTGCCATGGCGACGCCAATTCCTCGCCGGCGCAGACCTAGCCGGTAACACTTTCTGGGAATTCCGAGACGCATTGAATGCTGGACGGTGGCGGAGGATCGTGAAGTACAACACGAAGTCGCATTACAGTGATGTAATCATATCGCGTAGGTCCGCTGAAGAGATGGAGAAGGTGGGTTCGTTCGCTGACTATTGTATCAGCACAATGGCACCAATGGCTGCGGCATACTCGAGAGTTCGCCCCAAGCGCAAAGGAACAGCAGATGGACGTCACGAGACGGCTACGTACGACTGAGCTAGCTGCTATAGCTGATCAGAAGTGGAAAGACAGCGAGTCGTTCCTTGATGCGCCGGCGAAGCAGCAGCCGGAGCCTGCGCTGCAAGTCAAGGACCCTGGTGGCCATGCAGGTCAGACCGAGCCGGAGTCGAAGCAAGGCGTCAGAAACGCGGTCGAGGACATGGACAAGATACTAGCCGCGGCCGAGGGCAAGAGGGTCGATGAAGGCAGATTTCGAGGGCCGACGAAGGAAAAGCTCAAAGAAGAAAGCCCCTGGGGTAAACCCGCGAGAGGCAATCCGGATGAGAATTACGCGCCAAAGCCGTGGACACCTGGCGCGGCTGCGAGACGATGATATGAGTGTATTGATATTGTATAACAGTCCGCACGTCCTCTCAGTCAATCATGCTGTCGCGCTTCCGGCTCAATAGGCGCCTCGCCGTTAGCATATCACTCCGCGGCCAAGGAGGTTCGGCTACTACTCTTCCTCATTTTCCCTTTCTTGACAATCACATCCTCCGGCTGATCAAGGATATGCTCTTCGGGGTCAAATACTGCTTGATTGGAGCTGCTCGCTTCGCCACTCACTGCGCCTATTAGGCCCTCTTCCATAGCATGATCTGTCGTCGCTGGCGTGGGTGTGCTGCTGCTCGGTACGCTGGCGTCTGGTCCAACGTAGCCTTGTAGGTTTGGGTTGGCTTGAGTAGGACCAGAGGTCGTGTCTGCTGCTGGAGCCTCGACAGCTTCATCGCGAAAGGGAGAGCTGACTGACAGGTCCTCCTCAAACCCGCACCGCGCACACGCTCTGGACCTCTCGAGCTTCGCGAGAAACGACCTCTCGTATGACGCCACAAGCTGCTTCTTGAACGCCCATGCGTGGCCGAGTCTGAAAATGGATTAGCAAGTGACATCCCAGCTTTCAAAGCTGAAACGACGAATAGACTCACCCTCCCACAAGCTCGGCCAGCACACCATAAGCCAACACCAAATTCGGCCTATAAGCCCAAGCAACCTCCCCCACCACCCCAAAGAAACTCCAGATCATCACAACCGCCAACGCAAGATCAGCCCACATGATCGGCCTGCTAGGCCACGCCGGTTTCCGCTCCGGATCCCGCAATTGCTTCGAAGCATAGGCGCGCAGATCCCAATAGGAGAGTAATGCTGACGCGCACAGGATCGCGGCGGACCAGATTGCTAGGGGCACGGCGTCGCGGTAGGAGTACGGCGAGCCCAGTTCTGCGATGCCGGCTAGGGTTACGAGGATTATGCCGATGATGTCGACGACTATGACTGCGAGGCGGAGGTGGTAGAGGGGGTGGGAAGCGTAGGGGAGCTTTGGGGTGGGGCGATTGGGATCCGCGTAGGGGGAGAGGATGCTGGGGCGGGGTGGGGAGACTGGTGTTTGTGACGCGTTGCGTCTGAACGGAAGGCGAGGCATTGTAATACGTTCTCGTGAGTATGTCAACTTCTATCCTACAAGGGCGGGAACGAGAAGACCTGCCTCAGACTAGAAGTACACTATATCGAGATTGAGGCACAGCTACTAGGCTTCCTTGAGTCACACCCTGAGGCACCACGTATACCAACATTGTGCTGCCTGGAGGACCCGGGCGCCTCCAGTCCTCAATGCATCATGGACGTCGAATCGCTTGCTGCGGACGATCCTCCCGCGGGACTGTGCTGAGGCACAGTGAACTCACCGCAATCTCGAAACATTGCAATTACTGCACAGCCGAGCTGTCGGTACGCGCCTTGACATATCTTAGCGGAGCTTGCGTGTGTATCGATCTTCGTACACTACGCAAGGTAGGTAGTGATTTGAGATGCTCGACCATGGCATGTCATGTCCTGAAGCAATTGCACCAACGCACGTTGATCACACATGGAGTCGACGTCGAGATCATCACATCGTTGCACATCAACCAGCAATCTCTAGCATCACTAACATCCTCGCCTCGCCTGCCTCGATCACCGCCATCGCATCCTCCTCTTCCCTCGCCCGGGGTCCGCTTTTCTTCCTCCCGTCCGACGAAACCTTGTCCCGCCTCACCTTGCAGCCGTTCGTAACAGCGCGCTGCAATCGCTTCATCGATGAGGGTTGTGTATCTAGGGCCTTCGTTCCCCAGAGTAAACGCAGCAATCCCTCGATCAGTACAGCTACCCTCGCGTTCTCGATCGCCGAAGTGCCATTCCCTGCGAAAGGGGCGTAGTGTGTCTCGAAGTCGTCTTGCGTCAGAGCATTGGCATTGTAAACTGGCGCTGCACTTGACAGCAGAGGCCGGAGCAGCATCTGGATCAACGATGATTGTGTGTTGGCGTCTAGCCACGGGACTGAAGGTAGCAGGAACGATGTGAAGACCGGCAGCGGTAGAGGGCGCAGGAACTCGGTGTATAGATCAAACAGATCCTCCGTGTCTAGGAACAGATCTGGTGCCAGAGCAGCGAGCTGCGCGAGAACAGCTAGCAGACGTTTCCGTATCGCGATCGAAGACTCACCACCATATGTAGCTTGGGCCTTCACCGAGTCTGCCGTTGGTGAAGCGTGACGAGATGCCGAGTCCGGAGCAGTACTCAATCGTGCACTCGGCGTACGTGTAGCGTTGTTTCGCCCAGCTCTGAGATCGCCAACTGGGCTGTCGCGGTCAGAGTCCGAGTCTAGGTAGTCGCCAAACTCGCCTTGCTCAAGATCGAGTTTGCGCTTCTTACTGCCTATGAGCTCATCGCCTTTCACCCTTGGTGGCCGAGTCTCATTACGCCAGATCTCTGGGAATTGGTTCATGGAGGTCTGACTACCATCTGCGAGGATCGCACGCATGATACGACGCTTGATGTTACGTCCTTGATCCGCGTACTGGGCGAGGTAACGCGCTATGAGGCTTGTATCGGCAGTGTGTGGATCTCGACAGTGCCGATCTTCTAGATCGCTTTCGAGCACGTCTAGAACCATCTCTAGCCAGAGCTTCCACCTGGCCCATCGTGTGGGGTGAGCCACGGAACAGTTCAAGGCCCAGCCAACGACTGCCCAGAAATCATCGGCGTTGCTGAAGAGAGACTCCTTGCCAGCGTACGGCGAGTTGATAGATCCAGATGGAACAGAGTCCTCATCACTGTCATTGTTATGTCGTAGCTTCGCACGTTTGCTCCGTGAAGGTGTGGTGTCCTGATATGTCAAGGCTTGACTTAGTCCTGACTCGTCGACGACAGTCAAGTGGTGCAGGTGGCGAAGGTACTGTAACGCTGCATCGGCGGCTGCATGTCTGTCCTTCGACATGGTCCGCGAAGTTAGGGAAGGGTGAACAGACAACGTGGCGAGCAGACGGAGATGCTGTGGCGGAGGGACGAGCGCTGGCCGACATGTTCCTTGGCCAGACGTGAGAACACTAGCTAGCAAGGCGATGCCTTGGGTAAAGAGCTGCTCCTCGATGCAAACGGTGCATTGATCTAGCAGCTGTGGGGAAATCGCCTCGACTCTGCGGTATGTTCTTGTCCGACGAGTAGGTCTATGTGCAGATGACTGCGATGAGTTGATCGCAGCATCTATGGACATTCCCATGGCGATAGCTTGTGATTCAATTGAATGCACCTGTATTGTTGATAGCACAGCGCTATCAGATCAGATCGCGTCAAGGCACGCGTTGCACTCTACGTGTGGGAAGGGTATTCTTAGATCCGGAGTGCGGGAGCCGAAACCTACGGTACCCATCTGAAGGCCAGACGTTTTGGTTTGCCAGGACAACGACAGATCGGTAGAGATGATGTACTGTAGCGTCTGCAAGTGCCCATAGCATCGTTGCGACGACAGCCAAAGACGTCCATCTCCGCGCAACTCCACCGCGTCTTTCCCTGCAGTCCCCCTTTTTCTGCCTTCCTCTCCACCCCTGTCTCGTCAAGCACATCCATACGATTCATGCAGCATCGCTCCATGGGGCCGGCTGCCACGGACCTCTCTCCTGCATTATTGTTGTAACAGATCCCATCGGCCCACGGCGGACAGGACGGGACTCTAGCAAACGGTGCATGCGCCATCGCACAGCGTTATACGGGTGACCTGCAGGCGCATGGGCTGAGTTGCATTCTCTATCATCTCCCGACTTTCGAGATCAAGTCTACCGCGATATCGTCACTACAAGCTTCCTTCTCGCCATCTCATTGGCAGCTAATCCCCGGCATTCGCAATCGTGTATGCGATCGACCCACTCTGCCTTGCATACAACCCCGGCCCGCATAGAGTGTTCTCATCAAGCAAACCGGCTGTGGGCCACTCGTGCTTTCACATGGCGCAGAATGCACCGCACGCTCGCTATCAATACGTGCCGCCCTACGACTACTCATCTTACATTGCTAGTTCTCGAGCAAACACACTCCCGCCGCTGCAAACCAGTCAAGCTCCTCCCTCCCCGACTCGGCAGCACGAGCGAGCTGCATCCATTCCCTCTTTGGCGCCATGGGCTAGCCCGTACGACGTGAGTCCCATCATGTCGCGCAGTCCCAGCGTCGCGGGCTCGGATCGCTTCTCAGCCGTATCGGGCATCACTGGATACTGGCCGCAGAACCCTTTGCATGTTCACCCGGCTGCTGCATATGTAGCTCAGCTGGGTGCAGCGCAAGTCGTTAGTGAATACCGTGGCACGCACAAGGAAACTGTCTCCAGCGATGACGATGACAGCCATGCCAACAGGGATGATGTGAACTTCGGCGAGCCGGCTTTGGAGCTGATCAACTCCTTCCTTGATAACCTTCTGTACAGCATTTTGGCTAGCGCACGATCGACAAGTCTGTCTGCGCTGCGGCCTGCGGTGACGGATGTGCTGAAGTCAAGACTCGCAAAGGAAGCCATCTTCAGCGCAGATGAGGAGCTGCAGGAGTTGCTTGCTGGCGGCGAGGAAGAAGATGACAAGGCCCAGACGACGCCGAAAGAGAACTCGCGAAAATGGGATCTGGAACTTGTATGGAAACGCACCCGGCTACGCGTTATGGTGTACATGCGATTGGGTGAGATGGAGGATGATGATGAGGAGAAGTATGTCAAGGAGCAGGAGTTGTTCTCGGGCCGTGAGCTGGACAGCCGAAGGTTCTCAGCCAACTCCGGACTTGTCTCTTGGTCTGCTGCGATTTTTCTCACATCAGTGCTGGAGTATGTCGCCGAGCAGACACTACAAATCTCGGGATCGGCAGCTTATGCACGTGCTCGACGCCAAAGTCGCACCGCGCTGAAGGCGCTGCAATCGCAAGATCGAGTGCTTGTCGAAGAGTACGACGTGGAACGCGTGGCGCTGGACTCGCGTGTGGGCAGGCTTTGGCGCACGTGGCGGAAGACGTTGCGAAGTAACAATACCCGACCGACTACACCGACTCAGCGCGGGACGATGAGGTCCAGGCGCAACTCATATCGAGATGGTATCGCGGCTGCAATGGCTAGGCAAGACGAGCATATGTCTAGCGGAGAGGAAAACGGGGTGCCTGCAGTCCCCAGGGGGTTCTCGCCGGTGGATGTGCCGGAGATGGAACACCCGGAACATGTCATTGCTTCGAACATCCCGTTGCCAATGGGCGACGCTCGACGGGACGTCGACGAGATTGAAGTCCCTGGTCTCGCAAGAGATCCTGATCATAGTTCAGAAGAGGAGGGTATGCCGTTCGAGGGCAAGTCCCTACGGCGCAACAGCTTCACACATCCTACGATTCCGGGCCTATCGAATGGGCTGCCGACACCAGCGAACTCGACATCACCAGCGTCGCCGGCGCCAACTAAGCTGCCTTCCTTCAAGCCACTGCTCCAGCGCCATCGCTCAAGCTCCGTGCCAACTCCGCTGCGTACACCAATGCTCGAGATGCCTGGCGCATTTCCTACTTTCCCAGATGAGGACGAAGAGAAGGCAGCTCCGGTCGCAGTCGACGACACTGCTAGAAGTCCGTTGGAAAAGGTGCCGGAAGGAGATGATACACTTGGGCCGGATCACAAGCCCGAGGACGTCAAGGTGTTGCTGGACAAAGTTGTTGGCGGCGCACCCGCGGAGCCAGAGACCGAAGAGCAGAAGGCGAAGGGCCAAAATCATGGCTTGATCGCTGCCGGTGTGGCTGGTGCGACTGCTTTAGCTGGTGTCGCGACTGCAGCTGTGTTGGGTAAGCGTGATGAGAACGACGTGGACGACCTGGACAAGTCGAGGGAAGAGCCCGAGACAGCAGCAGCAGAGAGATCGCTTGCACCAGCCCGTGTGCGCTCCGCTCAGGAGATCGAGGAGCTAGACAAGAGGAAGTCAATGATGGACATCAAGGCGGTGATCGCAGAGCAAGATGGGCACAACTCCAGAAGTGGCTCGCTAGCGCCAGTGCCGGCTGCTGATGCTCAGACTGGCGCTCATACGAATGGCGTGGCAGCGCCTATCGAACCGGATCGCAGGCTATCGTCCGCTAGTTCAAACAAGAGCTTTACTCTTGGGCAGCCGATTGCTAACAAGTCATTTGTGGCGCCTGGGCCAATCGCGGCCGAGTCCAGTGCTCGCGCGATCGAGCCTATCTCGATGTCTGGTGCACACGAGGCGACACCTCCCACAGCAGTCCCGGAACAACTGCAAGCACAGGTGCCACAAGACGACTCGGCCTTCGCAAAGTTTTCCAGTGGCGCTTCGAGACTGCGTGGGATCACAGCTCTCAACACCGAAGACCCAGAATCGCAGCCCGAAATTCCATCGCGAGCCAGTAAACGAGACGCACCGCTGTACATGCCAGCACCAGCGAGCATCGTCAATAAGCACGTCGAGTCTGCCCCGTTCGGCTCATCTCCCACATCGCGGTCCGGCACGACAACGCCGCAACGTGCGCAGCCGGGATCGGGCACCGCGACACCCACGCCAGAGAAGCCTCGCGATGAGCGAGACTTCTTGCCCAGCCGAAGTCGCAGGAATTCTCTTGAGAGGCGAGCCACGTTGGACGCAGACAAGATGCGGCCCTTCGTGATACCCCAGACGCCTAATGGTGAGCCAAAGGAAGGATACATGACCCGCAGCCGTCGAGCTAGTCTCGAGCGGAGGGCGACACTTGATGAGGGCAAGATGCGAGGACTCGGAATGTCTCCAAATGAGAGCACGCGTGCTGCACCGCCACAGCAAAAGGCTGCAATGACTCCGCTGCCTGCTATTGTAAATGGCGTTGCAGGCGCAGGCGAGTCAGGTGCTGGCGCTCCAACTGAGATGCCAGTCGCAGTCGCGGCCTCGAATGAGACGCCGGCACCGCAAAAGTCACTCCTCACACCTATGCCGCTAGCGCCGCAGAAGCAAGAGACCTCTGACATACCGGCGCCCCAACTTTTATCCACCCCAGTGAAGTCGGGTGCTGCAGGTGCCATTTCAGGAGTGGTAACACCGCCCGCCATCACAAGTGCTAGCATTCGAGGGCCTGAGGACTTCGATGCTTTGGTGCAGGGTGCTGACACGGCGAAGTATACTCTTACACCGGAAACCGTACGCGATATTCCGACTGCGGCGGTGTCTCAACCCCCTGCGGAACTGAGACCGGTGGAGAACAAGCGGGTGTCGATGGTAGCCAATGGCATCGCCCCGCAGGCCGTCGAGAGCACTCCCACGCAGCTTTCAGAAGCTCCGTCAGGACCAGCAGAAGCATTGCGTAAGCTTGAGCAACCACAGGAGGAGGACAGGCGAGCAAGTCGTAGTCAGACCAGCAAGCAGGCCACATCTGCACAGATGCCCACGAACAAGACGGCTGATAGGGAGCTGACGACGGAAGAAAAGGTTGCTCGCCGTCGATCCACGTCGAAGCCGCCGCCTCGTAACACTAGTGAGCATCGACGCAGTGGTCTGATAGCGCGCGAGCCTCAGGTCGTGACCGAAAGCATTCGTGACTTCGCCGACTTCATCCGCTCGACAGGTCCTGACAAGGAGCCGACATTGTACCAGATCACCACAAACAATCGCTCAACAACATCTCTGCACTCGCTCCGCTCGACAACAGGCAGCACACGCGAGCGGTCGCAAAGCATAGGCGCCATGAGCCTCTCGAACGAGAAAGACGTCGGCCGTTCAAAGTCCCTGACGCAGAAAGACATGATTCATAAAAACATTCCTCCTGTGCCACCCATGCCCTCAGGCTCCACACGCCCTTCGCGAGAAGCAAGGGGCGCCACAGGTGTGAGCTCGAGCAACAACGATTTGATCAACTTCCTGCGCGACGGGCCGGAGGGCAATAATGGGCAGCACCGGATTTCGAGGACTGTCGCACCTTTTAGGAATACTATGGACTCTGATCAGTTGAGAGAGGATTTTCATACTGGACATGCTGGGTATCCGACGCTGAACACTACCTTGCCGAATGTCAATGGGAACGGGCCAAAGAGTGCTGGGAGTAGTAAGAGTCCGGCTCTGAGCTACGGCTCTGCACCACCTCCACCTGTTGCGCAGATGAACGGAGCTAGGGATAACGCGACACCAGCTGCGGCACACCCTGCTCATAGTGGGCAGCTTGGCCGTCTCTCGGCGGGCAACTTGATCGCTGCGCCGGGCAAGCCGCCGGGTGGCGACTTTGAGAAGAAGCGGTATCGCAATAAGGATCCCTACGCGATCGACATGGACTCTGACGAAGACAACGATGATCTCCTCACAGCTCTACCGCCAAACCGCGGCAGACAGGAAGAGTCGCTCGCAGACTTCTTGCGCAACACCGAACCACCAGTCGACAACGCGCCCAAGCCCATCGTAGCGAACGCAGCAGCAGGCCGAGCAGCTAGCTTGACCTCCGCCAACAGCTCAGCAGTGCCACTATTAGACCCCGATCGCACGCGCTCCCTCCAAACCCCCTACTCCGCTTCCATAACCTCCACATCCACAGCGTCAAAGCCTCGCGGCCCGAAGCTGGAAGCCCGCGAGCCTTCCACCAAGCCTACGAATGTCTCGAAGTCGACTACAAGCGATCTAGCGGAGTTCTTCCGCACTTCTGAGCCGCCGCCAGGTAGCGCGCCGGCTCCTGTTGTTGGGCGGAGTGGAGGAAGGGGTAGTGCTGCTGCGGTTGGCAGAGGGAACGGGGAGAAGGAAGTCAAGCAGAAGAAGGGTATGTGGGGTGGTGTTATGGCTTTTGCGAAGGGATTGGGGAGGAAGGGGTCGAGTGATGGGAGTGAGAGAGAGGGAGGGGGAGTTAGGTGGGGTGGAAGGAAGTGAGATGCCTTGACTTTGCTGTGTATTTGGGAGGGGAGAGATTTGGATTACTATGTGGAGCGTTGGGTCAGCGAGCGATGGATTCGAATTTGGGAAATGGCATATGGATGGAATGGGATCTAGATGGGAGTGGGAATTGTACATATAGGCTCTTTTGTGATGGAGGATGAATCTTTCCCCGATGGTGGGAGATATGTAATGGATGGCATGCTGTACAGTCAACATCTTTTGCCTTCTATGTCATTCCTCCCGTTTTCCAAGCCTAGTGTTCTTGACGCTGAAGTGGTCTGGTAGTGTACATATCTATACATCTCGATCTTACCACGAGTAGTACTGCCCTCTCATACCCTGCACCGGCCGATCCGGCAGCGGCACCCACACCTTGTTCAGCCTCTCCCTCAGTCTCTTCGCTTCTCTCTCCCGCCACTCTCGTACCCGGGTAGCCTCCTCCTTGAGCACTACACTCAGACTCGTCCACGGCGTCCGCATGATGAACACTCTTCCTCGTGCTCGATAATCCGGCAACTTTCCGTACGGTCCCCGCCCGACCCACGCCTGATCAATATAAATCTTGGACTCGTCCTTCACCGCATACCTCGACCCATCCTTCAATTGAATCGACAAAGGTTCCGTCGTCTCAGCACCTATGAGTCTTGACTTCGGCGATGGAGCTGCGATATCCGTCCCAGCACCACCCAAGCCCATCCCCCTCATGACCACCGCCTCATCCCTCGCCGCTTCCAGCACCTTCAAAACCTCTCCCGCAACCTTCTTCTTCGAGAACCGCATCTGCACCATCGCCTCCTCCAACCCTTTCCCCTGGATCTGCCTAGCTAACATCCCCAACTTCTTGATACTCGTCTTCAAATTCTCACTCTTGAGCAAATGCTCCCTTTCCGTCCGTTTCACAAACTCCTCCATGCTCAACCTCCCGCCCTTCCGCACCATCTGTATAACTTTCTTCCGTAGCCAGCGTTCCCGTGCATTCGGATCCGGATCCAACACCCGCGCCATATTCGCCGGATCTCGTGGCGGCTCGGTGGAGACTGGTTCGGAGGTTGTCTGGGTCTGTTGGGCGCGGGCGCGGCGGTCGTCTTCAAAGATTGAGCTTGCTGGAAGATCACCGGGGGTGGACATTTGTTGTTGGGCTTGGGCCATTTGTTGCGCGGCGAGGTCGGGAGTGTTGGCGTTTTCGCGTTTGTAGGCTTCTAGGATGGGGTTCGAGGCTGTTGAGGGAGGGTCCGAAGAGGAGGCGTGGCGGCGTTGGCGGAGGGGGAGGGGGATGGGGAAGCGGGTGTGTGAAAGGGAAGTGGCGGCGTCGAGGCCATTACGGCGGGGAATGAGACGACGGAGGGGCGTGGAGGGGTTCATCATGGGCGGCGGAATGTGTGAGGCTCACTGCGCGATGTGATACCGATTTGCTGCTGCTCGGGAGTGTCTCTCGTTCATGTCGAACTCCAATGCGCTAGGGTGCGGGATTCCCGCTCGGGCTCCGCGGGCGCGGAACTGCCCCGCGGTTCTACTACCATGCCCCGTCTTGACTCTGATTTGTGTGATCATTGAGATATTGCGTTACTCATTCGGTCCTTCAACGGACTTGCTCTCTGTTCCTCTGACCGCCATAACAGCAAGCTCTTGCTTAGTAGATCGCCTCAGCCGTGGACGCCAGTGCTTGGTCGGTCCCAGCGTGCAGAACCCGCGGTTGCACAGCATGGCGCCAAGGTAATGTCGCATAACATTCACATAACGCCGTCCATATTCCCATCTCTGCTCTTCTTCCCTTTCAATTCCTTTTCAATCGAGTCGCCGTAACGCCATGACGTCGCTTCTCGGTCTCCGACAATCCCTAATTGACTCTTTCATGCGGACTTGCTTGAGGCTTAGGCTAGCCTACGGAAGATGGCACTCACAGACGCCCATAGTAGGGTTGCAAATGCGATCACGAGAGATGTTAAGTGCACATCTGGACCACGCTCAACTACCACATTCGCCTCGAATGACGCCCTATCAAGAGCATGAGCGCTCATACCTGACATATTGGTATTCTCAGTCATGGACCTTGGAGGAGTATGGTGGTTCACGATAGACGCACATCTCTTCTTGACGACTCACGAGACTGTGCCCTTCACTAGCCGTCGGAGAGATGCCGGAGAGCCGCTCTCGGACGAAGAAGCCGACAGGCCACTGAGGGAATCCCTTGACGTCTATATGACTGGCGATAAGCCTCGCTTTGTCACAATGCCGAATACGATGGTCTGTGGCCGGAATCTGTGTACAGTCCGAGTATATGGCATCGGGAATGCGCAATACATACTCAGCAAAGTCGCAGCTGTTGCAGACCCACAGCCTAGTCTCCAGGTCTTCAGCGCAGCGAGTGAGTACAGCCTCTGCTCTCCGACAGCAGCCAGCTAATGTCCCTCTTAGACGACTGCCGATGTTCGCCTGCCAACAAATTCGACCCGTGTTGCGGGCCACGGCCTCTTCGAGTCCGAAGCTAGCAATGACGAGATGGCCGCTGTCATGAGCAATGCAGTTGCCCAGATCTTGTTGGCTCACACGCGAGAGACAAACCACCTGCAGCGACTTTACTCGCGATGGTTGCGGCGCGCAAAGCGCAAGGCCAGAGTCTCTCCGCTTTCATCGTACTTCTACTCGCTTTACGAACGCAACGCTCGTGTCATTGAAGATGAAGCGGCCGTGGGTTGGGCTAGAGGGTTGATTTTGGATCGTGGGTCTGGAGGGTCGGTCCTTGTGAATTGCTGGGTGCTCGACGTGGCGGACAGGACGGCGGAAGGCGTTGCTGCGTTTCAGGGTTGTGGTTGAGAGGGCTGCGCTTGGAGAGGCGGCCGAGACTGGGGCTCGGGTGAACATGAAGGGCGCCATTTTGGGGGTTGGAGTCCTATGGAACGATTTCCTGGTTCCCGATAGCCACGAGATTGATGCCGTGTCTGTACTTAGGGCCTTTTGCTCGTCTCGGGCACTGTATGCAGGCTTTGTTCGACATTGTCAAGGCCTTGGGCGCCGGATGTAGGCATGGGTACTTATGCAACCTTTGTCTTCGAGACAGCCGATCAGCACACCCTCCATTGACGAATGTGATACTCGGCCGTCTGCATAAGCTGTCTCGGCGTCCTATCGAGTGTTGTGTGTGCACCGACAAGCCGAGTCGTGCAATGCGAAGTACTCTCTAGAGAGTGTGGGTGGAGATACTACCTGCTTCCCATACGTCCCTGTCTTGAGCCCCATCTGCACGGTGGCTCCACGTACAGAGGCGTCGGTAATTCGACTACTATCTCAGGTTCGTCCATGATGCATTCAAAGCCTACAAGAGCGCCGGTCAGTCATTCTTGGTGACCTCGTCACCCCCAGCGAGCTGAAGCATCGCTCAGGCAAGGACATGACACTTACCCTCAGCCATCCACCTCGCTCCAGCTGCCTCAAAGCACCTCGCCCACTCCCACTCCGGATGCGCTGCCTTCAGCGCATCTACCTCAGCGCGCTGACTCTCGAACATGGTCCACATGCCGCGGTACTCTCGTGCGTCGGCGACCTTCGTCATCGTCGTTTTGACAGGGTCTTTGTAGAGATATGTCGTAGTCGAGGTGTCGTAACGTTCATACCAGTCGGAAGCCCACGCGCCCCCTAGATGTTCGAAGCATTGCGCTGATATGAGAGTGGGATTCAGGGTCATCATACGTTCGACATCTGGTGCGCGGGTGCCGGAGAGAAGCCAGCCGCCGAGCGGTGAACGGCGTGGATCTGAGCAGTGAATTGGATCTACGATCGGCTGGGTGCGGTCGAAGACCATCGGGGGTTGGTCGTAGGGATTCATCTCCAACGTGTATTCGGTGTCGAAGCGAGAAAGCAACGAGGATATGATTGAGAGTGTTGCATCTAAATGGACGATACTGACATATAGGAGATACGGGTGATCGCGCCCACCACGTGCTTATGAGGCACAGTTGACGGGAGGCTTTCGTGACTTGTGACCGCCCGTGCCGTGCTTCTGCACTGGCGTCGTCGAAACTCCCACTCCAGTACATATCAGTCTCTGTCTCCGAGCGCACTCGTCTACATCGAGCCATTTCAGCATTTCCTCCAGCTACGTCCATCGTCGTGTCTAGTGCAGGACCCCACTGTAGAGAGGCTCAGCGGTTCGGTACTCGCCTACTCAGTGCCGGCGCTACTCCCGGAGGTGGCGCAGGTTCAATGCAGGGCATCTTGCCACGCAGATTATAGCATTGTACATGATGTACCGCTCAACGGAGGTCGATTGCAGTAAAAGGCTCTAAAACGTCGCCAAGACTCGAGCCGCCATGTGAGAGCATCGAGAAGATGGATGGCGCCTCAAGTCGCGAGCCGGCGTTTGTGCGAGGAGATGCCAGGACGTTTCATTGGCTTGCAGTGGCAGTTTCAGGAGGGCCGCTAGTATCCCAGACGTAAAACCCCTGGAAGAAGATCCCTGCCGCGGTACTGCGGTGCTACTTCAAGTGACGCGCAGCCTCGCGGCGATGAAGTCAATTGGACGCCGCCTCGTACCCTACGCTGTCTTGGGTTTCGCGGCCTCTTGTGCTCAACATCTCCTTCGCTTGTATATCATCTCCCTTCTTACACTCTTTGATCTGAGCCTCATTACATGGCAGCATTGCCTAACACCGCATAGTCAAGTCCTCATTCCATAGAATCAACAATACTGCCCCCATCTACTGCACCACCCACAATGGCCTATAATGGCAGCGGAGGCTTCGGTGACGGCCACCAACCGCGAGATATGACGAGCAGTGCACACGTGCGTCCTTCGTTTGTCAATGTGAAACACTTACAAGTCCCACCTTTGACTGACACCCCTCCCCTTCACAGCAAACGAGCTATCCCCCACCACTCCCACGACACGACAGCAGCGACTCGGAAGTCGGCAGATCACTCCTCCACGCGAATCCTTCAGGCCCATTCGACGACCCTCACAGCCGTACTGGCACCCCTGGAGGACAGGACCCGCACGCCTACAATCTAGAGGAGTCCTACATGGATCCTCGCGGCAATGGTGGGCATATGCCTGCCTACGACTACCACAACACCACATATCAGAACGACTCAATGGCAGATCCAGGCTACAACGTCCAACGCCCTCCAAGCCCATATCAAGCGAGCGAGGCTCCCAGCACAGAAGCGTGGCGGCAACGGCAGGTACCTGGTGCAGCAGCGGCAAAGGCAGGAGGTCTGAACCGCAATGCTACACGCAAGGTCAAGCTCGTCCAAGGCGCAGTGCTGAGCGCCGACTACCCGGTTCCTTCAGCCATTCAGAACGCAGTCCAGGCAAAATACCGTAACGACCTCGAGAGCGGCAGCGAAGAGTTCACACACATGCGCTACACAGCCGCGACTTGCGACCCAAACGACTTCACTCTCAAGAACGGGTACAATCTGCGACCCGCGATGTATAACAGACACACGGAGCTGCTGATTGCGATCACCTACTACAACGAGGACAAGACCTTGACAGCCCGAACACTGCACGGTGTGATGCAGAACATTCGTGATATCGTCAACATCAAGAAGTCGGAGTTCTGGAACAAGGGCGGGCCGGCATGGCAAAAGATCGTAGTGTGCCTGGTCTTCGACGGAATCGATCCTTGCGACAAGGGCACGCTTGATGTGCTAGCGACCGTTGGTGTCTACCAAGACGGGGTGATGAAGAAGGATATTGACGGAAAGGAGACAGTAGCGCACATCTTTGAGTACACCACACAGCTTTCGGTCACCCCCAATCAGCAGCTCATTCGACCGCTGGACGACGGCCCGTCCACTCTACCGCCTGTGCAGATGATTTTTTGTCTGAAGCAGAAGAACAGTAAGAAGATCAATTCGCATCGATGGCTATTCACAGCGTTCGGTCGCATTCTCAATCCTGAGGTGTGCATCCTGCTCGATGCAGGGACGAAGCCTGGCCACAAGGCGCTGCTGTCGCTCTGGGAGGCGTTCTACAATGACAAGGATCTCGGTGGTGCTTGTGGTGAGATTCATGCGCTTCTCGGTCGCGGTTGGAGAAATCTAGTGAATCCGCTCGTAGCAGCGCAGAACTTCGAGTACAAAATCTCTAACATCCTGGACAAGCCTTTGGAATCCAGCTTTGGATATGTTTCCGTGCTGCCAGGCGCCTTCTCTGCCTACAGGTTCCGCGCCATCATGGGTCGGCCACTCGAGCAATACTTCCACGGTGATCACACACTCGCTAAGCAACTCGGACCCAAGGGTATCGAGGGCATGAACATCTTCAAGAAGAACATGTTCTTGGCCGAGGACCGCATTCTGTGTTTCGAGCTTGTGGCAAAGGCGGGTAGTAAATGGCACCTTACCTATGTCAAGGCATCGAAGGGTGAGACCGATGTGCCAGAAGGTGCAGCAGAGTTCATTGGGCAGAGACGAAGATGGCTGAACGGCAGTTTTGCTGCTACGATCTATGCTTTGATGCACTTCGGGCGGATGTATCGGTCTGGCCACAACATAATCAGAATGATAGTGTTGCACGTGCAGCTGATCTACAACTTGGCGAACGTGATCATGACCTGGTTCTCTCTTGGTGAGTGACGATGCAAGGTCCCAAGACACAAATCAGTACTGACTTCAATTCTTAGCATCCTACTGGCTTACCACAATCGTCATCCTCGACCTCGTCGGCAATCCCAGCAATCAGAACGGCAACTATGCCTTTCCCTTCGGCAACACTGCAACCCCGATCGTCAACACAGTCATCAAGTACATCTATCTGGCTTTCCTACTCCTCCAATTCATCCTCGCACTCGGGAACCGACCGAAGGGTTCGCGCTGGTCCTACATAACTTCCTTCTGCGTCTTCGCCCTCATCCAAGCCTACGTGATCATGGACTCGATCTACCTCGTCGTCAAAGCCTTCACAAGCGGCGCAATCACAGATCCGAAGGGTGGCGAGAATGCAGTCGAATCGCTCTTCTCTCCCAACGGCGCAGGCATCATTTTGGTCGCTCTGGCGGCCACAGTCGGCCTCTACTTCGTCGCCTCCTTCCTCTACCTGGATCCTTGGCACATGTTCACGAGCTTCGGGCAGTACATGCTCATCGCCTCTTCCTATGTGAACATTCTGAACGTCTACGCTTACAGCAACTGGCATGATGTGTCTTGGGGCACGAAGGGAAGCGACAAAGCCGACGCTCTTCCCTCCGCGCAAACGAAGAAGACTGGCGATGGTAAAGCCACGGTTATCGAGGAGATTGATCTCGCACAAGCGGACATCGACTCTCAATTCGAAGCTACTGTCAAGCGCGCTCTGCAGCCTTATGTCGCTCCGAAAGAGGAGACCAAGAAGACGCTGGAGGACTCGTATAAGTCTTTCCGAACGCGGCTGGTGACGTTATGGATGTTCAGTAATGCGCTGCTGGCTGTGGCGATTACTAGCGATCAGGTGAATCGGTTTGGCTTCAGCGAGGGGAGTACGGCACGAACGGCGAATTTCTTCAGGGCGCTGCTTTATGCTACTGCGGGATTGAGTTTGATTAGGTTCCTTGGGTGTTTGTGGTTCTTGGGCCGGAGCGGCATTTGGGCCTGCATTGCTAGGCGGTAGGCGACCGGTAGTGTTCTAGGTGGTCTTTTGCATACTCAGGGGGACAGCCTCGGCGGACAGCCGAAGGCATGGAGTTTGGGAACAGCATGGAGGCACTTGAGCTCCCCTTGGGGCCACACAGCCCTTACATCTTGGTGTCGCGTTGTTGGTGAGCAGAGTTTCTCTGTCAAATATTCCAAAGACCCTTCGATTAGCCTCTCAGCAGTCAACAAGCCTATCCCCAGATCCCACTCAAGGCCGCACGTGATGCCGTGCAAATTTCGCGCATGCTCCCCGCCCTAAGTTTTCGAGATCGCTTCCAAACTTGACATTATTCATCTCCTAGACCATGAGGTTCGTACTGCATTTTCAAGACCCCTTGTAGCCAACATGCCCATCTCCATCCTCCCTCCTACCTCCATCGCCCCTCCCTCCCATCACCGCCGCCCCGCCTCCCCCTCCTCTGACTCCGATGACGACGACACAGCAATGGACATCGACACCCTCCCCTCCGGCCACTCCCACTCCCACCAAATCCTCCTCCCAGGTCAAACAGTGACCACAGACGCTCAATGGATGCGCGGCCACGGCACTTACACCCATCCTTCCACGCAATCCATCACCTCTACTCTCGCGGGGACGCTACAGAAAACGAATAAGTTGTTGAGTGTAGTGCCGTTGAGAGCAAGGTATACACCCGAGATTGGCGATTTGGTAGTGGGGAGGATTGTGGAGGTGCAGAGTAGGCGGTGGAAGGTGGATGTTGCTGCGCCGTTGCTAGCGAATCTGCTGTTGAGCTCGATTAATTTGCCCGGTGGGATACTGAGGAAGCGGACTAGTGTGGATGAGCTGAATATACGATCGTTCTTCGGTGAAGGCGATCTATTGGTCGCAGAAGTGCAGGCACTTTTCCAGGACGGCGGCGCAAGTCTACACACGCGGAGTCTGAAGTACGGCAAACTCCGCAACGGCGTCTTCGTCAGCGTCGCGGGCATGGGAGGCGGTGCCGGTGTTGTGAGAGCACGACGACAGATCTTCAGCGTCGCTACACCAGGCGGTGAAGTAGACGTAATACTAGGCGTCAACGGCTACATCTGGATCTCCGCCCACGTTGCACCTCCGGCTACAGATAACAAGGAAATCGGCATTAACTCGCTGGCGGACACTGTCACGGAGGCGGTGTACACGAGTCAGAACGATCAGATCTCGAAGGAGGTCAGGAGAGGGATTGCGAGGCTGGCGGAGTGTGTGAGGGTGCTTGGGGAGGCTGGAGTGAGGGTCGAGGAGGGGACTGTGAGGAGAGCGTTTGAAGTTGTGAGTGAGCTTGACGAGGACGAGGGGGTTGAGGGGTTTATTGGTAGTGAGAGGGCGGGGAGGGTCGTTAGGGAGGTCTTGGGAAGAGCTTGAAAGATTCGAGGTCGTCTATGCGGACTCCCTCATCTTCAACACTGGACCGTGGCTGGAATTGATTAGCCTGAATATCTCTTGATGAAGCTGAAGCATCGCTTGATCGAGGAATTCTCGAACGGCGCCAAGTCTGATGCTCACGATCACGGCAACGGAGACTTATGGAAAGAGGATTCGATGATCAGCATCATGCGCACCATCTGATGTACGGTCACAACGACGGCCAACTTGACTTGTCAGAAAGAAAGCAGGCAGGAGCTCATCCGCCGCGGGATCGGACTTTGCGGTGGGTCGGACTGTGCCTTCACTACTTCAGCGAGCACGGCAAGCCTCTCGCACATTTCCTTCCGACTCGACATAGGCGCATGCAATGCGCGGAGAAGAAAGCCATGCGTGTACGAGACAATGCGCGAAGCCAATCCCGACGCAACGGGCAGCTATCTGGCACCCAACGCCCTGATAGGCCAGCTTCGCCGCCAGGCTTGGCATACCAGCGCATATGCGACCTTATCTGGACTTTCTTCGGTCGCCTGCAGGTACATATACGACTTCCGCACTTCGAGAACGATGCCTCCAACTCCATCGAGCGATATGCGGTGTTCGTAAACTTTCGACCTGCAGTATGTGGTATAGCTGCCGCTGCCGGACTGCTGCGGACTTGCGTCGTACGGGAGCTGCAGGCAGTAGTCCCTCTCCACGTGGAGTAGATGGCGTCGAGGAAATGTCGGTATGATGCTATCAATGGCACGACACCGGCAAGCGTGTCAGCACGTAGGAGTGGAGGAAGAAGTACATAGGCTGGCTGTACTAGCTGCTGCAAACTGGCAGTCCACAGGTAGGTCCACCTTTGAGCTTCTCAGCGATGTTGATTCCTCTATTTCAAGCTGCGTCCTGCGCATTGCTGCTCTCCACCGCCTCAGCGTATAGCCTGTCGTCTACCGGTCAGACTGTAGTGCTCGATGGGATCAGCTATTACATCCCCGCTTCGCCAGTCACAACATTGAGGTCCAGCGGTGCTCTCAAGCCCAGAGACGGCTTGAAGCCCGTCACGGTCCTCACGAGCAACAGCTCCTCGCCGAGCGCAGCCAGCATCAGCGCGACCATCTCAAGCTTCCTCGCAGCCGACGATGTGATCTCCTCGGCTTTCACCACAGCACTCTACGTCCAGACACTGGGCCACTCTCCGCACGGCTACGGTGGCCCTCACGGCGTGAACGGGTCAACAATCGTGACCTCTAGCGTGCCGAATGCAGCAGCTGCAATCCCAAGTGGCCCATATTTCCTCTCCTCGTCTGGAGCGCTGTACACAGCATGGCGCCTGTACTCCGACTTCGTCGGCGCTTTCACCGAGACCCTCGTCCCGTCCCTTACTCCAAGCACCTTCTCAGTCCTGCCTGCCAATATCCCTGGCCAAGCCTTAGCAGTTGCCGTCCCATCGAGACTCTACTACACCAAGACTGCCGCAAAGCCTCTCGCAGGCGTAAGACTAGGCGTGAAGGACATCTACGACGTAGCTGGCGTGCGGACAAGCGACGGCAACAGAGCGTGGTACCATTTGTACCCTCCCGCGACTGCGAGTGCCGTGGCGGTACAGCGGCTGATTGACGCTGGAGCGATCGTGGTGGGCAAGATGAAGACTTCGCAGTTTGCGAACGGGGAGCAGGCGACTGCAGATTGGGTTGACTATCACAGTCCTTTCTCGCCGCGCGGAGACGGGTATCAGGATCCGAGTTCGTCGTCTTCTGGCCCGGGTGCCGGTGCGTCAAGCTACGAGTGGCTTGATCTGACGATCGGGTCTGATACGGGTGGATCGATCAGAGGTCCTTCGGAGGTAGGAGGACTGTACGGCAATCGGCCGAGCCATGACCTGGTCTCGTTGCAAGGCGTGATGCCTCTGGCTCCAGAACTTGATACTGCCGGTTTCCTGACTCGCGATCCGCTACTTTGGGCGGATGCGTCGAAAGCGCTGTACCAAAGTAACATCACCATTGAGCATACCTATCCCAAGACTATTCTGACATCCGGCTTTCCGACGAATGTTACAAGGCCCGGCGACGACATCCTCATCAACTTCATCAGCACGCTGAGCAAGTTCCTCGGAGCATCGGTGACACCTTGGAATATCAACACTGCGTGGAGTGCTTCGCGGCCGGCGGGTCTGAACACTACGTTGAGCTCGTATCTCAACATCACCTATGCTCTAATCATTGCTCAGGAGCAGACGAAGCTCGTTAGAGATCCTTTCTACGCGGCTTACGCAGCTGCACATGATGGCAGGGTGCCGTTTGTAGATCCTGCGCCTCTTGTCCGGGTGAGTAACAACGCTGTAAAACGCCCTCTTACAGGACGAAGATATGCTGACACTTAGACAGTGGGCATTCGGCGACAGCTACCCGCCTTCTCAGCTGGCGGTCGAGAACGCAAAGCGCGAGGTTTTCTCCGACTGGTTCGCCAGTGAAGTGCTGGTGGCAGACGCCGTAACATGCAGCAACAGCCTACTTTTCTACATCGGCTCCCAGGCCAGTGTCAACTACCGCAACCAGTATGGTCCTGCGCCAAGACCGCCCGTGGGATTTTCTATTGGTAGAGTCAGTCCTTTCTGGTCAGGTCCCGACTTTGTGTTGCCTCGTAAGTTACGAGCCTTGTAGATCAGACGTAGCGTACCACTGACGGTTCTCATAGTGGGCGAAGCGTCTTACTTCTCTAACATCACCCTCCATCAAGAGACGCTACCGGTCACTGTCGACATCCTTGCGGCCAGAGGATGCGATGGCATGATCTTCGGTCTCGTGCAGGATTTGGTGGCTGCTGGCGTATTGTCGGCTACGAAAGCCGGCAAAAGCTCGGTCAGTGGCGGAGAGGTTCTGTTCAAGCGGACTGCTCATGAGCAATAGCGGGCTGTGTCGTTTAACATAGGGCCACACGCGAGTGACAGAAGAAGAGGACCAGGGCACTGCACTCCAGAGATCCGCGTGGTCGAAAATGCTAGTATAGACTGCAGCGCCGCAGCAAATCGCTTCTAACGCTGCCTAGGAGAGACTTTGGAGGAGACTACAGTCTCGATAGTGTTTTAGGTAAGTATATACACTCGCGGTGCGGAATATGATACTATTGTCGTCCCTAAAAAGTTGCTGGGTGGTCCGCTTCTTCTGTCACCCGCGTGGGCCATCACTGATATACAGTCTCGTCTAGTGGCGGTGGCTGATAGCCAGATATCAACTGATCCCAAAACGTCCAATTGGCTTGATCCAGTGTGAAATCGGGGCCGAGTTCATATTGTAGGCCATCGATGCTTGCGAACAATGCACATGCGTCACTTTCTGGCGACGGGTCAAAGATCGTACTACCGCCGCTGGGCGGCTTTGGCATACTCAAGCTGCCGTTTCGTGCGGCTGCGCGCTTCGTTGCGTGTGCTTGTCTTGCATCTCGAAGTGTGATAATGAAGTCTGGCTCGCCCGTAAACGCCGCGTTGCTCGGTGGACTCGCTTCCCACGCTTTGAGCGTAAGCCGACAGGCGGCCACGTGCAGTGCACGCGTTTGATTGAACATATCAGGATGATTTCCGTAGACCGACTGGAGTATGTCCCAGGCTGCATCAACCTCCATTGGCAAGAGAAGATCCGCGTCCCGTAGGGTCTGGATTATGAAAATCAACGAATCCCATTGGAAAAATGCATTGATGTGCCAACGGAATTTGCGAACTGACTGCTGTGAATACAGTGAGCAATCGCACCTGATGACCTTCGTAGCTAGTACCCATAGCTCGCGACGCTCTGGCTGTGTCATCGTACGATCGCGTGCATGCATCACACGTATGCGAAGTCGAGATGAATTCGTTGATGCGCGGGCTAGACCGACAACAAGAAGATGCAAAGGGTCTACTATATCGCAATACCTGACGTATTTAGTCTCGATGGAAGTCTCGACTTCGTCTATGAGCTGGATGACGGTCTCAACATCCCGAAAGCGCCAAGTTGCGCCATGAGGTATCAGCGCCTTTGCTGCGAACAATGCACCAAGCTCTGTTCTGGCAAGGCAGAAGATCATGTCGGTGGCGCCTGAGGTGATCTCAGGCCATTCGGTCATGCCAGGGTAGATGTCACTGTCGTTCAGATTGACGGGTTGCTTAGTGTCCCATGAATCTGGACGCATTGATATGCCGGTCCCCGACATTTGGCTCGCCATGCCATCTAGAGGTAGCAATTGATAGAAGAGTCGTCTGCGCATCTGAACGTCGAACGGCGAGAGGCCGAGATCTTCGCCGTCTCGATGTAGCCCCATTCTCTGAGCAATTCGCACAGCCACACCAGTAAGGATCCAGAAGGTCGATGGATCGATGGAGTGTCGTGATGACAACAAGAAAAGAATGAATGCTTGCATGACCATCATGTCGGTTGTCTTGAGCAGCTTCGCATTGACTAGTGCCTGCTTTACAGCGGCGTGATAGTAGTTCTGAATGATGTGCTTCGGCTGTCCGAAAAGACGCATGCAGTCGTCCTCGGAGCTCGAACACGTTGCGAAATGGTATATGGCAAACATCAGGGCCTCCTCAGCTTTGGAAGCTAATTGCGGCTGGTCAACTACTCGTCTCACCACCTTGTCGGCAGAGGGTATGTGGAGAACCCTGCATATAGGTTCCACATGATCTACATGTGTCTTCCAGAGATCCAGTGCAAGGTCTCGCCGGGGGTGATGGTCGAGTAAAGACCGCATGGATCCAGTCAGTGCGCCCGTAAGTGGATCGGCAGCCATGGGGCTAAGCAGACTTGCGCTGGGCTGAGCATTGTCCTCGTCGTCTGTGAGGTGAGCAGTGTCTTCGTCCTGCTCTTCCAGGATTGGGCGCCAGAGGTACTTGTCAATGAAGCGAGACTTGCCTTCGCCAGTGACCAGAGTACCCTCGGTCGACGCTTCGGGAATGCCCACCTGCAGCGACACTGTAGTCCGTGGACCACTCTCCGCATCAGGCAGCAAATCGTTGTCGCGTAGGATCTGCTCGTAGCGAGCGAGCTTGCTCAGTACACCTTCCTCCGCCTGTCCCTCGACTTGCCGCTTGCGTTTTCGGGGTTGAGGAGCCTGGTAGATGCACTCCAGCTTCCCTTTTCGACAGCTAGCGCATATTGGAATCACCTTGTCGCACTTTACCTTTCTGCGCGTACAAGTATGGCAAGCATATGGCATCTCTGATCCCGGAGAGGCCACATTTTGAACGGGTGGCGTAGGCGAGAGAACCTTGCCGGGCGCGATCGCTATTGAACGCTGACCGTTCGATAGCCCAGTACCTGCTTGAGCGTCTGTGAGGCTAGCCATGGTCACATCAGGACAGGTGAGGCCTTCCTGGGAAACTCCGCCTGCAAGCTGAGGCGCCGCGACTTAGCGCGTGACTAGAGAAGTCGTGAACATCGTGTGTTATGATCATCACAGCGTAGCTTGTGGCGCAGACTCTCATCGCGGAATATTAAGAGACGGCGGATCTGAATGACGAGAAGTCCATAGGTCCTCGACGTGACCTTGCGTTCGCGCGCCGCTCGATCGCAGTTCGAGCTCGGGCCTCAAGGCAACCTTTTTTATGCGCCGCTCTGAGCCATCAACTCTTCATCACGACATGTACCGGTCTCATGTTATCTACTGTACATTGTGGCCAGCAGCCAGAAAGCTAGACACTACAAGGTAATTTGCCTCACTAGGCTTCCTTTGATTGTTCACGCCGCTAGGCTCGTGGCGGCGATCCACGACAGATGATCTCTCGATCTCGCCGAAGCTCTCACCATAGCCATGGTACACAGGGCGTCATCTCGATCCTCTTCCCTTTGTTCGTGTCGAACCGAGTCAACATTTGTGTCTCAACATAGTCTCCTAGCTCGAAAACTTGGGTGGTATAGTCAATTGTCTCCTGACTTGAATACTTCTCTTCTCTTCTCTGTGACTCGCCCACCCTACCCTGTCAGATATGCATTCGTTCCGAATCGTCTCTTTCTATGTCCTTGCCACAAGCTTGCAAATCGGCGCAGGCAGTGCTAGTGCCCAGAGTGTCAACATTGAGACTGCTGTTCTCTGCACCTCGCAGTCTCAGCCCAATCCCATCGACACTCAATACCCCACGCAGATCACAGGCACAATAAATGGAACATATGCCGGCCTCTCGATTCCGTATGCCAGCGCCAGGGCCATCGTCCCATCGCAATACGCCATCTTAAGGCACGCTTATGAGTCGCTGCTCCCAGGATGGCCGAAGGATATGTACCCGGCCTACTACGAAGGCCTATTGGACCACGATATTGGAATTGGGCCACTGAAGATCGGAGATTTCCAGGTCAGCTCGCGGGACCACTCGTCCACGCGCTACAGAATGTGCTTGTCTAATGATGATGCAGCGCTCCAGTATAAGATTCCCGTTCATCGATCGCCTTGGCGATGGACACACATCATTTCGGTACACCGGCCCTGTAATGCTGAGCCCGAACAACCTCGTCGCTCTCGTCGGAGCTAGCGTTGGGAACGACATCCGCGCTGGAACGTTCAGACCTGCTTGCGAGGCATACGCCGATGATGGCCACGGCAACACGTTCCTGGAGGGCACTGGAGTCGGTAGCAGCAAGGCTGACGTTCGCGGCACATTTCGAGTTACCTCGAGCAATCCATACGCTTTGGATGTGTACGTCAGCTACACTGCACGCTCCAGAACCCGACGAGGTCCATCACTGATGCCTCACAGCTTCAAGAACATGACGAACCAGCCTAGCTTCTCATCTGTGGGCACCTTGTGCGATCACTACATCTCACTCTATAATTCCAGTGTAACGCAGGGGGTCAACTCTCCGGTGCCGGTGCAAGGGTCAGTGTATGTGCGTCCTCCTTACTACCTAAAGGAGACCACTCTAGCAGCTAGTGGGTATCGAATGGATCTGTCCTTCATCGAGACAAACAATGTGCGGTGCGAGAGTCTGAAGGGCTACTCTGGGACAGGCCCGGGAGACAGCGGATGAGTGGCCCTCAGAGAAGGTCTTGAAGTAGCAATACAATGCAGTGATTGACGTTGCCTGTCACGATTTGCGGATACACTAAACCTGCGACCTTGGAACCAGTTTGCCATCAATCATTAAGGCAGATCAAGAAGGAAGCGAGTGGCGGATACACACCTTAGTAGATAGAGTCCGTGCACACGCGATTTAGTGCGCGCGAAGTGACGTCGTCCGGTACCTGGATCATCAAGATGACGAGCAGACATCACCATTATTACGTGCATTGGGCAGTTCTGAAGTGGCAGAGAGCATACGAAGAGCTCCAAATCGAATAAGTACAGCTCAAACTATTTCTCCTGCCCAGTATTCCAATGCTTCCACTCCGATCAATCACAAGAGTAGCTCCCAAAGTCCAATCACTCCATCTACCAGTAACCTCAAGGCTTCTTTCCACCACGCCCATCCGCCTAGGCAAAGATCCAAAGATGTCATCTCAACCGCCCAAGCACGAGATGGTCTACTTTAAGGGCCTCACATCCGAAGTGCGAGCCTTTGGACAATTCCGCAAGGTCTTGCACACTGGTCTATACTCGCAATTGGTCTCTATGGAGATTCCTGTTGGCGGAGATATAGGAGATGAAGTCCATACCGTTGATCAGGTGCTGATATTCACAAGTGGCGAGGGCAAGGCGACAATTGCTGGGAAGGACCAGGTAAGCATCGAGAGTGAGCTCCATAGCATACCAGGCTAACGAATGGTTTTCAGATTGTCAAAGCGTCAGACGTCGTGGTAGTCCCAGCAGGCACGCAGCATCAGTTCATCAACACATCCAAGACGCAACCACTGGAGCTCGTGACGGTGTACAGCCCAGCTGAGCACGATCCGAAGACGGTGCACAAGACGAAAGAGGAGGGCGATGAGGAGGAGGATGCCGGTAAGGATGAGGCACCAAAGTGGAGCCAGCAAAGTAAGGACAGCAACGAGAAGAACGGACTAGTGAAAGAGAGCGGTGGGCCATACGAGAACGGCGATGATGGGAGGCATGAGAAGAACTAGGCGAAGGGGCAATGTAAGTCAAGCGATGTGAACGAGAAGTTTTGTAAAACCATTTTAAGAGTGCGACATATAGGCAAGCACTGTAATGCTGCTGATCTACCCATTTCTCTCCCAAGAGGCAAAAGCCTTCCAAATCCCAACGCCAGGCAAGTTCAAAGGCTGCCTCACACAGTCGCGCGCAATATCAGCAGCGCCAGCAGCTGCCTCGGGCCTTCAGATGGCCTCCCAAGTAGCAAGTAGCACATGAGTCACAGCGATATCAGCCATGACGCCAAGACCATGCCGCATTCTGCCGATCAGACTGGCCTGAGCGCAGGCAGGTCTTTCGGTTCGCAATTATCGGTAAGGACTGTGGTGTTGTAAGCCTCGTCTGCTGATGGTAGACACCCTCAAAGATAGTACAGGGAGTTTCGCAGCCTCTCGTGGACTGGAAGCAACACCAGAGTGGGCTTCGCATGTTCAGCTGGCTTCAGTGTCCCAGCCTTGAAGACCACGGTCTCAAACACCAGATGACTGCTCAGCTTCGGAAGACGAGACGCAGGTTGAGGCGCTGCCATCACTCTTCTTGGAAGACTGACTGTCTGTGGGCGACACAGGAGGAGACGATGTGATCGTAGACTTGATAGGTCCGCTCGGATGGCACACTTTGATGTGCAGCAAGGCACGATCGGTAGCGCAGTGGGCCAGATACGTCGGGATCGGCCACTTGCAGGTGTACAGTCCAAGAGCATCGTCACGCCACATGTACGCCAGCCGCTCGACCTCGCCCGCAGACAGTGTCGACGCGACTGCGGTGGTAGCAAGTGGAAAAGATGCGGAGGCGACAGCATCAATGTCGTTCCGGGGCTCTGACGAACAAGTAGCGGGTGCTGCGTTGTCAGGCACAGTAGTTCCGGTGTTGCCAGTCACAGCTGTATGATCCCCGGTAGATTGCGGACTGTACCCGAGCAAGCCACGGATAATCTGCGCCTTGATGAACTTCAGCTGCGGCGCACACTGAGCTTGACTGATGTACAGCGCAGGCTTGAATGCTACCTCTGGACCATCGTCCTGCGTGAGGTAAAAGAAGCCAGTGGAGGGAGCATCCAGCAATGCTGCGGTCTCGCGGTCCCGTACCGAAGCGACTGCATCAGCATCAATGAGGCCATTGAAGTTGGAGTCCTTGCACACAGTCACTTGAGAGAATTCGACGGCCTTCCTCGCATCGTCATCAAATCTTGCCATCAATTGGTCAAGTTCGTCCCTGGCATCGTCAAGCCAATCGCCGGAGCGAATGATCGTCAGCTTCTGAGAACCCCAGCGCTCGGTGTGCCTCTGAGAAAGGTCGTGAAGATGCTGCGCAAGCTGCACCCTCATCGCTACCTTGTCAGACTCATCGTACAACTGGACGAATGTGCTGTACTGCTTCGATGAGGCATAGTCACGACTTACAGCAGCAAGTAGGATATGAGTATGCTGCGCGAACTTCTCTGGTGTAATCAGAGTGACGTGAATGGCAACGATCAAGTCCATCGGCCGGTCGTGGTCGCCAAATGGTGAGTGGCTCGGAAGCCGATGCAGGTCGCGCTTCTCCAATCGGGCCATGAATTGACGAGCAGTGCGAGCAGCACGTGTGTCCACACTCCGGAGAGTGTCACGCCGATCAGCCTTTGCGCCTTGCAAGGTAGCCTCGTTGACGCAGAAGCTGTTGAGCCCAAGGTTGATCTCGCAGAACGCTTTCGGCACCTGGTATGGATTATGCTGGCCTTTCTGCAACGCCAACTTGGCGGGAAGACAGAAGACCACCACGGCATACTGATCAGACTTCATAGCGGCCTCCTGCTCGGCAATGAAGCCGCGCAGAGAGAAATTCCAGTCTCCAGCTTTGCCCACGATCTGCTCAACCTTCATCGGCAATATCATCTCGGCTGCCGAAGTGCAGGTGTGAAGTGCGTTGCGAACGCTATCCGTCCACGGCATACTGTCAATATCACCAGCCACAATCTTGATGACGCAAAATTGCGGGACCTTTCCCGTAGAGACTTGCTTCAGGACAGGGAGCAGTGGAGGCGGCATAGGCATGAACTTGATATTCGACACGAGCTTGGCGTCCACTGGAACCTTGGCTGCTGCGGTTTGCACTTGCTTCGCAACAAGATCAGCAGTCGTGCGGTGGCGCAGCATCATCTGATCCATCCACTCGACCTTGTGCGGGCGTTTGCCGGTGTAAGGCTGCAAAGGGCGGATGATGCAGCGCTCAGGAGCAAGCCACAGAGGACGACGCACTGAGCCAACGTTGATGAGGGGCAGTCGGGGATGCCCGAGCAATGTAGCATCATCACCTGTGACCAAGATTGTTCCCTTTGGAGCTGGAGATTCGCCAATGTCCACAACCGCCTGTACGCAGTCGCGGCCGGTCTTATCGATGTAGGCAACCTTGACTCCCCGCAGGTAGGACTTGATGGCGTCTGTCGCTTTAAGGGCTGACTGAGAACCTTGCTCGACGTCCACGAGCTGCGAAGCCGGTAGACGAGCGAGCAAGAAGTCAGACACAGCTCCAGTCGCGAAGAAGAGCTTCGGCACATGAGACTGAGTAGGCTGTCCTGCAAGTTTGACATTGTAGCATGGCGAATCGGGATTACCAAAGCACAAGGTCAAGCCTTTGTCAGTGATGTTACTGAGCGTTGATGTCGAAAACAGCATTACCGATCAGACCTCTCGTGGGGCGCTGACTGAGCAAGGCGCCATAGATGGCTCGAGACACAACAATATGATCATTGTGGTTGGAGCCCTGGTCATCGACCAACAGAAATTCGTTGCCATTGACAGACTGCAGATCAGCTGTTGTTGAAATGACTTCGACCTGCAGTTGGCATAGCTTAAAGGACTCTTGCGGTACACCGAAATCAAGCGCGCTCAATTGCCGCGAGGACGCTTCCCTCCCACTCCTTCATCTGCTCATGGGAGAACTCAGATGTGCGGTACACACTGATAGCAACCGAGCGCCAACGATGACGATCGGATTCAGACACCTTCTTGGCCCACACGCGCTTCTCGATCATGCCGCGATGCAGAGATCTAGTGGGCAACTCGCTTCGGATGACATCGATAAGCTTGGCAGGTGGCAAGCCGTCGCCGCACCACGTGAAGACAGCCATGCTATAGCTCTGGTTGGCGGCAGGCTGTTGTGGAGCTGGCACAGTCACTCTTCGGGTGTGAGTACAAGTGTCAAACTCGTCAATGATCACGGGCACTTTTGGAAGCTGAACCTGGCTGCCCTCTACCTTGGCTGTATGATGTTGTAGTGCAGATAGCTGTGAGAACTTCACCTCACCGTACCCGAAGGAGGTATCTTTGCGAACCAAGTCACCGATGAGGTGTGGGTGAGCGAGCTTGGCATGGTAGACGGTAACGGGATGCGATTGCTGCGAGGTCTCAATCGCCTTTGTGGCTGAGTCTATGGCTGGTGATGCCATGGCGGAAGTAGTTGGTGGAAATCTGGTTGGTCAAATGGAGGACGGGTAGATTGTTGGAGGGACGAGGGAAATAGAGATTGAGGAAGCAAGGACGACTCTTGACCAAGTCGTAGATGCTAAGGAAAGGAAGCCGGTGAGCTCTGTGCAGCATACTACCTCATATACCCAGACCGTGTAGGGCACACCGCTTGCCTTCTTTGACATGAAGTGAACGCATGGCTCTTTCTCGCCCACGTAAGAGGTGAAAGGACCAGGGAAGAAGATCACAAGGTGTCGGAGGCTTGTTGAGAAGCGACAAAAGAAGGCCAGAAAATACGAGAAGGCGGGCGTAGATGTGCAAAGGTGGTCGAACGTAGAATATGCTGGACACCATCTCCAGAACGTACTAGTCATTGTTCATCACGTTCCCTTCAACTTAGTGACACCTCGGAAGAATTATGCCATCGACAGCCGAAGGGAGGCCAGACCCGATCCAAAGTCGTAACATAGACTGCACTGCGGTGGAAGAAGTCGTGCATAGCAAGGCGGCTGTGGAACCGTCCGTGGAGGCGAAGCGGTAATTAGATACATAGCGTGCACGACTTTCAGAGCCAGTGGTCTTGAAACTGTGTAAGGCAGCGGCCCAGGCCATCAAGCAATGCCCACCGGACCACAAGTGTTGCAGACGCATAGTGCGCCCCTTCCTGCCTCCAAGTCCGATGCACAAGGTGCGACCATCCGTCATTGCCCAGTGAGCGTGAGGGTTTAGCCATGAGCTCTCCAGATGGGGACGGCTCATGCATCTAGAAAATATGGTACGTATCTCATCTGGAGGACATGCAAGACGTGGTCAAGGATAGAGTCAATTGTGCATGCCTGAGGCTCTAAGGCTGAACGGCCTAACACCAACCTCTTGATCTCTACATGTATCTCCAATTGGCCATCTCAGACCTTCTTACATCAATGTCCAGCGACATAGCATGTACACTACAAGCTAACCCAGCTCCGGTCTTGGAGGACTATTCCCGATATCGTGACCGTGGCGAGGTGCCAACACGCGACCATTGCACACGTTCACTGTCAGACTGCACAAGATCATAGTTCTTGACCAGGTACGTATAAGTAGCGGCGAGTCGCCAACGGAAGGTAAAGAATGCCCTCCATCATCGCTCCTGTTCTACTTCCATGTAATCTTCTCCAAGTCCGAACCGTGCGAGGAATCCAGCAGCCATGACCTATGGCCTCGCCTTCCACTTCGACCCGGCCACGGAGATTCCCTCTCAGAAGGGCAAGATCTTGTTCATCACAGGTGCAACCTCAGGACTTGGCCGCGAAACGCTTCTCAACCTCGCCGGCCACGATTCAGAGCGCATCTACTTCACCGGCCGCTCCCAAGCCTCCGCCGACAAGCTCCTCCAAGATGTCCACGCCAGATACCCAGCCGCTCAAGTCCACTTCCTCAAGATGGACCTCGCCTCCATAGAGTCCGTCAAAGCTGCCGCAGCAGAGTTCGTTCGCCGCGAAGCACGTCTAGACCTCCTCATGGCAAACGCAGGCGTCATGGCGTTGCCTCCTGGCCTCACCACCGATGGTTATGAATTGCAGTTCGGCACGAACCACATGGGCCACGCCGCGCTCCTCAATCTTCTCCTCCCGACACTCACTCTGACAGCAGAGCAAGGCCACGATACCCGCATCGTGATCCCCTCCTCCGACCTATTCAAGTTCATGTCATCCACGATTTCCCTTTCCAAGATGCACACCACGCAATCTGCCCACGGGCCCCTCGCTCCCCAGCGCCGCTATGGAGAGTCCAGACTAGCCAATCAACTCTATGCGCGCGAGCTCGCCCGCCGTTACCCCACGATCACCACCGTGGCGATCCATCCGGGCGTGGGCAATACCGGCTTGCAGGATAACTTCACCGGGCCGACCAAGATGATGGTGAGAGCGGCTGCTATGGTGATGCCGATGATGACTGCCGAGCAGACAGCGTGGAACCAGACTTGGGCTGCGACGGCACTGTTGGGAAGTGGGGAGAGGATGGTGAGGAGTGGAGTTTACTACGAGCCGGTCGGGGTGGAAGCTAAGTTGCCGAAGCATGGGAAGGATGATGTGTTGGCTGGGCAGTTGTGGGAGTGGACTGCGGCGGAGTCGGCGAGGTTTGGGATCAAGTGAGTGAGAGTCAGGAAATGTGCTATGGTGACGAGTTGCGGGAGTGAACAGACAGTATTGATGTTGTTGTCGTTGCCGTTGATGATTGAACTGACTGAGGCACATTTGGTGCTGATCTCCTGGGCTCGCTTTTCCCTACACTTCACTGTAAGTCTTCATCACTCATCAGCAGCGCTCACTCTCGTACCAGATCTAGCTCACTGCGTGGCGTGTGCTGCCATGAGCGCCCGTCTGTTTACCGTGCTCAATTAGCCTGAGTCTGACGTCTTCTCTACTATCCGATACACCATACTTTCTTCTCACAAAGCTGCTACACTCACCAGAACAATGATCATGCAGTAGCAGAAGATCAACAGACCATCAGCCATGGAGTCCAGACCAGTCCCCGTCTGCAACACCGATACTCAATCTCCGTTCTTCCGCCTCCCAACCGAGCTTAGAAACGAGATCTACAGTCACGTCCTCACCCGCGAACAACCCTTGATCCCCTTCAACATGACACGAGAAGGATTCGCAGACTTCCTTCTTCATCTACATTTGCATCATCCAATGGCACTCATTCAGGTCAATCGACAGATTCGCGCAGAGGCTGAAATGATGTTCTACAATAAAACACACTTCACCTTTGACTGCGTAGAAACTCTCAGACGCTGGCTGCAAGGACTCTCATACGCTTGTATCGACTCTATCGGACGCATCGACATGCGAACAACATTGAGGATGCGTCCTTCCTCAGGGAAATTGACCGCCTTGTCGGAGGCGGAGCATGCTGTGCTGCGATGTCGGATAAGGATGCGAAGGTCTGGAGAGCAGGAACCATGAAGAGTTGAGAACGTGCAGTACCAGACTGGGGAGAAGATGCTGTGGCTTCGGGGAGAGCGAGCGGTGATCAGGGTGGAGGTGGCACACGTGGTGTAGGCCCGCTGCGGGTGTGTGGGAAGTGATCGAGCGCGTGCTGCTTGCGGTGTATTAGCCAGATTAAGCATGTCAGTATACCGCCGGACTTCCCGTCACTTTACAAAGCTCACACGCGTGTCAAACTGTCCATCCTTGTTCGTCCGTGCCAGCACCGCCTCTAGTCTGTAAAGCACGTGCTGTTCTAATCAGTCAATAAGGTGGACGTGCCGAACATGTCTAAACGCGAGCCTCTGGCAATATAACACATTGTAGTCGTAGAGCCATGAAATCTACCCAGGTCAGCAACGGCGGCCCACGTATCCGACTCCTCGACCTTCCACTTGAGATCAGGACCCGCATATACAGAAATGCCTTCACCCGCAACCACCCACTGATCGTCTATGCCAAAGTGCGAACACAAGACACGGTCTCGAAGCACACCAGACTACACGACCATGCAGCAGCACTCACCTAAGTAAACAGACAAATTCGTGCTGAAGCTGTGCCCGCATTCTACAGCACCACGTATTTCTCGGTCAACAGCTGGGCACTTCTCAAAGTCTGGCTACAAAAACTATCAGCGGATCAGATCGATCTGCTCAGCGACCTGGAGGTCGAGACGACGGGGAGTATGGACCCTGTCAACGATCCTAAGGACAGGCGGTCTGTGGTCGAGCATTTGGCGGCAATCTATCGGGAGCAGATTAGGATGCTGGGGATCAGGGAGCCGAGGGTGGTGGAGATCGTGCAGTCGAGGAGTGGAGAAAGGATGATGTGGCTCAGGGGCCGCTCAGGACTCGTGAGTGCTTTTGAATAGCGTTGTGATAGTTGGGACGTGAGCTCGCGGCTCGAGTGCAGAACCGAACATGGAAATTGAGAGACCCTACCTATTGCGGTCGGCAAGAGCGGTGATCCTGATGCTGAAGGAAGCAACATGAAGTGTTTCCTGCTGGAAAATTGTTGTGCGTATGTACACGAAGACATCCCCTCCAATCATTCGCTTGCGCCGTAACTCCGTGTGATCAAGTAGATTTCTGTCAAGCTGGTCCAGTCCCTCATGGTCCAAAGCTTTCCAATCCTTCCTCTTGATCTAGTCGTCGTAGCCAGATGGGATTTGTCTTCGTCCTCGGGGTACTGCATCATGTCTTTAGTATACGTCTCGCACACACCAGACGTCTGACCACTCACTCGGGTATGTAAGAGGGATCTGTGATCGCATTGGGTCTCCGAGGCGTTCGCGAAGTGGCGGTACGACAATCTAAGACCACGTCAGTCCCAAGATTCCTCGTCTGTATGGCATGCTTGACCGTACCAGTGTGAGGGGGCCCATGCAGCCAATGACTATGCTCCAGAAGATGGCAGGCTTCGCGCGCGCTGCCCAGTGGATGTACGTGGTGGGTGCGGTCCAGAAAGAGACGGGCGCCATGGCTGCGACAGAGCTCGAGGGTCTGATCTGGCAGCGTGCTGAGGTGCAAGAGATGTGCTCGTGACGTTCCGAGTGATGCTGGTGGGAGTGCAGTCAAGGTCGCACAGCTCAACTGTAGCGCGAGTCATGCAGGTACGCCGAACAGCTGGCTCCAATGCTTCAACACCAGAAACATTTCTGTTGATTTGACAAGACCATACAATGCGGTCAATACTATACGGCCTCGTGCTGGGCCTCACGAGCCTCGCCGCAGCTCTCTCAGCAGCCGGCAACACACTACTGGTCGTCATTGAGGATGAAGCAGACAAGGCAAAGTATTCGACTTTCTGGTCGGATTTGATGTGTAAGTGACTTCGCAGCCACACGAAGAGACGGACTACTGATGAGATACACCAGCACGAGGCTTCCAACTCACATACTCAACACCAAAGGATACGTCCCTAGGCCTCTTCCACCTCGGCGAACCCGCATACTCGCATCTCCTCCTCCTTCCTCCCAAGTCGAAGGGCTTCGGCCCCAACCTTTCGCCCAAGCTGATCATTGAATTCGTCAACGCTGGATCGAACGTCTTGCTCGCTCTGTCTGGGGACAGCTCAGTGCCCAGCGCGATCAGTAGTCTACTGCTGGAACTCGACATCACTCTACCCTCAGACCGGACGAGCTTGGTGGTGGATCACTTCAACTACGACACGAAGAGTGCAAGCGAGCAGCATGATGTCCTGCTTCTGCCGTCCGGCAATGCTGGAAAGAAGGGTGTGAAAGATTACTTTGGGGTGGAAGGGCTTGTAGCACTGCCACGTGCAGTCGGACAAGTGCTGGGCAACGATAGCCCGCTGCTTTCTTCGATTCTGAAGGCACCAACGACCGCATACACATACAGCCCGAAGTCGGACGATACCGAGGCAGACGATCTGTTTGCAACTGGTTCGCAGATCAGCCTTGTAACCGCACTCCAGGCACTGAACAATGCACGCTTCACCGTGCTGGGAAGTGTGGAGGCGTTGGAAGACAAGTGGTTCGACGCATCAGTGCAAGCTGCGACTGCAGGCGCGAAAGCGAGCAAGTCCAGTAACCGCGCGTTCGCCGAGAGACTCTCAGCCTGGACGTTCAAGGAGGCTGGCGTGATCAAGGCAGGCATAGTCACCCACTCTCTGAACGAGACGGGACAGAAGACTACCGACGTTACGAAAGCAGGCGTCGAGCTGAATCCCACAATCTACCGCATCAAGAACGACGTCTACTACTCCATCGCTATCTCGGAGTGGTCCGGTACAAACTGGACGCCCTTCATCCCCGCAGCAGGCGATGCAGTCCAACTCGAGTTCAGCATGCTCTCGCCCTTCCACCGCCTGAACCTCATTCCCTCGCAACAGACAGCCAACGCAACGATCTTCACGCAGACTTTCAAGCTGCCAGATCAGCACGGCATCTTCAACTTCTACGTCAACTACCAAAGACCGTTCGTGACGAGTGTTGAGGAGAAGCGGACTGTGACTGTGAGGCATTTCGCGCACGATGAGTGGCCGAGAAGCTATGTTATATCGGGTGCATGGCCGTGGATTTCGGGCATCTGGGTGACGGTCGTGGGATGGTTGGTCTTCGTCGGGCTGTGGCTGTACAGCAAGCCGGCGCAACCGAAGCAAGATCTCAAGGCGGCGAAGAGGTGAGGTGTTGTTGAACGTGTTACAATGTAGCATAGCGGTTCAATTCGCTGTAACAAAAGCATCTTACACACTGGTCCAGGTCTAGAGCCAGAATTGATTTGATGCATCATTTGGGCATCACTTCACAGTCATCTGCTACTGACGTTCCCCATTGAACACTTGGGTGTGCGGCCAGTATCGCTGTGGTGGCTATCACGGAGCCAATTCGTGACAGCTTTAGCTTTCGGCGGATGCTACTGCGATGCTCTGGTGGGGGTACAGCTACTTACATAGTCGTGTATGTATTTATGACTGACAACATCTTACAGACTCGATTCGTCATTCGACAGAGTCGATACAATCATAGCCGCTGAATACTACATTGCGATGATGGCGGCCCCTTTGCCCAGCATGAGTGCAACCACACAGACGATTGATAAGATACATCCATTAGCGGTGCTCCATCTCACGGCCAGAGGACCCCAGGAATCTCGCTTACTACTGCTACCCACAGAACTGCTCACGCAGGTTCTCGAATATGTCTTCGAAGCCTCGGAGGCAGGCCCAGTCACCCACATGCCCAATGGCATCGCAATTCTCAACAGCTCCTACACAGCAAGCTCCAAACTCTGGCCCCTGCTAGCCTGTCGCCAGTTCTACTACGACTACCAATACCTCGCCCTCGCCTACACGAGCTTCTCCATCACCAGCCCTTTCGCCAACATCGATGCGCGGCTGCTATCGCTCGCACCGAATCTCCAGTCCGCGATCCGCTCGCTCACTTTTGTAGCTGATGATCGACATTTCCGCAAGCTCATTGCCTGGGGAAACTGCCCGTTCGACATGCCTAATCTGAAACTGGATACACTCACGATAGTGCTGCTCTCGTCAAGCCGCTGGCACTTCCTCTTCGACCACACCAAAGACCTCATTCAGCTTCTCCGGCGCCTACACAGCCTCAAACGCCTCGTCTTCGTCCGCAATAATGCGTCCGTCAAAGGCAGTTTCAAAACTTGGTGTAATCGGCTAATCGGGCTAATCCTAAAGATTGACCACGAGCAACGCTACCTAGTTGATCCGCCGTGCTTGGAGCAGGTCTGGTGGAGCTGGGAGTATGATGCCAAGGCGCAGACGTTCACACTTGAGGCGGGCGAGGCAAGGGAGCTGGTGGGAGAGGATGAGTATATGAGGGAGGTGTTGGGATTGATGGAGACGCTGAGAGTCAGTGTGGAAAGCGAGGAGTGGAATCCAGATCCAAGGAGTAGGGTGATGTATTACTGATCGATGCCGCGCTGAGTCTAAAGCCACACCACTGGCGCTGGTGAGCAGACTGCAGTCCACAGCTACTTCTGAGCCCAAGACGCTTGATCTGGGACACGACCGCTTGGAAAGGACCATGATGGTCACGTGCAAGACAGCTTCTGGCTTATGCCCGATATGCCCGGCGAGATATGCGGGTCTGCGATAAGATGCCGCCTACTACTGCAGGACCTCAAGAGCTGCCATACTGGACGTCGAAGCCAATAATGTGCGCCCCGGAGATACACATGACGACACGCACAATGGCGCTGATAACGATGATCGACCGCGGATCTAGATCGCCACTACGATGGATATCTCTTCAATATCAGGAAGCGCATTGAACCCATGGGGCCAACTCGCACGACGCATATCCTCGCACTACACCTAGGCACTCTCGTTGACTACTTGGACGGTTGAGGTGATATTACGAAGCAGCATGTCAACCACAACCGAGACCAAGACTGAAGTCGAGAAGACCGCGATCGAACTTATCTCCGAGCCTTTGACGCTACAATGTGGTCTTACCCTACCGAATCGCCTTGTGAAATGCCCCATGCAAGAGACCTTGGCGATAGGACCATATTTCGACCCTCCTATGGCAGCTTTCAGTAACCTCTACAGCAAATGGGCAAAGTCGAGTTACGGCTTGATCATCACAGGGCAGGTGCAGGTCGACCGTCGGTTCTTGTCGATTGCAGGGGATGTCTGTGTACATGAGAAGAGCCTCGAACCAGACGTCCTAGCTATCTGGAAGCAATGGGCCAAGACAGCGCAAAGTGAGGGCACGCCGTGTATCGTTCAGATCGCGCATCCTGGTAGGATGTCTCCGATGGGTGCTGGCATTCGGCCCGTGGATATGCCAGCGTTGTGTCCTAGCAGCGTGCCTGTAGTACTAGGAGATTCCTGGTTGGACAAGATGGCGCTGGAGAAGGTACTTGGCACGCCCAAAGCCATGGACGAACAGGAGATCGACGAGGTGGTCGGGATGTGTACGTACCGTTGATCCACTCGGAAGCTACACAGGCTGACGCAGCGGGTTATACAGTTGTACACGGCGCCGTCGTCGCTCGAGAGGCAGGTTTTGCCGGCTGCCAGCTCCACGGTGCCCACGGCTTCCTACTCTCCCAATTCCTCTCACCCCACACAAACCGACGCACAGACTCCTACGGTGGTTCGCCACAGAGCCGTATGAAGCTCCTGCGCCGCCTCGTAACCGAGATCCGCGAAGTCTGTCCTCGACCCTACTGCCTCTCGGTCAAGCTCAATAGCGCAGATTACATGGACGCTGGGACCGGGTTACAGCAAGACGAAGGACTCGAGCAGGTGCGCTGGCTTGTTGGGTGTGGTATGGTGGATTTTGTGGAGATCAGTGGTGGCAATGCGGAGAACAAGACGAGTGGACTGCATCAGTCGTTTGACAAGAAGACGATCGACAAGGCACCCAAGATGCGGGAAAGTACGAGGATACGAGAAGCTTTCTTCACGGAGTTTGCGGAGAAAGTGCAGTCCCTCAAGTCGCCTGTACCGATTCAGCTCTCTGGTGGTTTCCGCTCGCGCACCGGCATGGCCGATGCATTGGACTCCGGTATCTGCCAGATGATCGGTCTTGGCCGCGCAGCTGTCCTCGAGCCAGAGCTGCCGCGGAAAGTCTTGCTGAATCCAGACTATGATGATGAGCTGGCGTTAGGTATGAGCCACATCGTCAAGGGCCAGTGGCTGAGTAACCTTGTGCCGATCAAGGTCATCGGGGCTGGTCTGCCGATTCAGTTCTTCTACTACAACATGAAGAGGCTGGGCAAGGGGCTAAGCAGTGATCCGGACGCGAGCATACCTTATGTGATTGCTATGAGTATCTGGGAGACAGTGAGTAGTGGGTGGTCGAAGTCCATACAGCAGGTGATTGCGTCAATAAGTGGAGGTGGGAGGGTGAAAGTAGAGTAAGCGTAGGCCTATTGACAGCGTCCATATACACGACATTTTACCTCTTCAGCGTATCTATCTTGACGTTCCTCAGTGCACAACGCCAGCCCTCCCCATATCCTCCACATACTTCGCATACCTGCCCGCACTCCTCGCCCTCAGGCCCTTGCCATACTTCACAAATACCAGAAACGTCATGCACTGCGCCATACCCGCGAAGGCGGCGAGTATGAACGCGTTCTGCAGCCCCATATTCGTGACCCAAGGCGTGACACCATAGCCAATCGCGAAGCTCATGGTATTGCGCACGAGGATGACAGTCACGATCGCTTCGCCGCCAAGATCGCGGTACGAGTCTATGCAGTAAGAGACGGAGAGCTGCAGGCCGATGGTGTTGGTGAGGGCTACTATCCCCATTGCCTGGTGCAAAGCAAGTCAGCACAATGAGTATGCGAAGATGAATTTGAGTGACTCACGAAGACGCAACCAAACCAATGTATAGCATGCGCAGCGCCTACACCCCAAAGGATGAGGCCGAATGGGATCAGAAGTAGCGATGGCGTGAAGAGCCACAGTCTATGCTCGGCTTCAAGGATGCCTTTGTTGCGTCGCGCTAGCCAGAGAACGATCCGATCGCCGCCGTAGCCTGTGTATGCACTGCCGATCGCTACGCCGATCAGAGGTGAGACGTAGGATAATCCGACGGCCCAAGACGCAAAATTGTAATTTGGGCCCGCGAGGATGAGCGAGGCGGTGGCTGGGAAGGTGTCAAAAGTCTGCATGTGTTGAATTATAGGGAAGAGAGCTTACCATTGAGCACGTTGAACCACACTAGATTCGAGCCATACGAAAAGCCGGCGTAGAAGATGACTGGGAAAGTCAGGAAGATCAGTGGTCGCGCCACCATGCCGCCCAGACGGATCGGCTTGCGCAAATCGGCGCTCTGGAAGAGCTTGATCTTGTCAAGGTAGGTCTTTCGTGGTGTGGTAGGCACTGGTGACGGCGAGGCAGCCTCCAGAGCGGGACTCTCCACGCTCTTCTTCTCATCATCGGACACACTCGGCGGAGTGGCGTCTGCAACTCGATACTCGGACTCAGGCTCATGGCCAACGAGCTGAGATCGGTCGAAATTCGTCTCCTCCATGAAGAAGAACAAGAACACGAATCCCATGGCGCAGAAGATCGCACACCAGTACAGCACCCACTCCCATCCCTGCCCACGATCGATGAAGCCGGCAATGATCGGCGCGAAGAAGTTACTCCCCGCCAAGAGAAGTGCATACAGTCCAATGTATCGCCCTCGTTCATGTTGGAAGTAGATATCCGTAACGCTGATCTCGCACAAGGACTCGATCGGAGCGCCAAAGAAGCCTTGCAGGATCTTGTTGGCGATCCATTGACCATTTGTTGTCGTATGGGGCGCCCAGACTTGGATGCACATGGTGGCGAGCATGCTGAAGAGATAAACGGGGCGTTTTCCAAACTGCAGAGCGAGTGGCTGCCAGAAGAGACAGCCCCAGCCGAAGGCCAGGAACATATACTGCGACGATGTAAGTATCCAGTACTTTCTATATCGCCGGGCATCCGATCCACATACCCCGGTCCCAGCGTTCAGGTTCGCAATCGTCAATCCGGTAGCCTTCGAGATGGGCTCAAGGACCGAGTAGATGGCTGCCGACGCAATGCCGACCATCAGCGTGTACACACACATACATGTCGTTGATAAGAGCTTCCTTCTTGGTGACCAATTCAACTACATCGAGCACTGTTAATATCTTCAATAGTGCGTTCGAGCGTATAAGAACGTACAGGATCATCCGGATCTGATGAAGGCGCAGGGACAAGCACAATGTCTCGCTCTCCGCCCCTAGCATGCTGGGCGAGAAGTGTTCCTTCTAAGTCTACGAGGTGGACCGTTCCCGGAATCGGGAACGAAGCGTTGATGTGCGTTTCTTTGGGGCTAAAGAAGCCCATCATTGCGCTAGAGGATAATGGAAGGAAGAGATCAGAAGAGGTGGTAGATCTGACGTCAAAATACAGTCAATCCGCCGAGAGGTTACCCTACTTTGAGGTTGTGCGTTGGAAAAGGGAAAGCTACGACGTCGCGAACACAAGGAAGTAAGTCATTTGGTGCCATGCCGATCCGCAGGCCCTGCCTCCCAGTTGTGTGGAAGACGGACTTGAGACCCACCGAAGCTACTGTCAAAGCTATATCGCTGATAGCAATCTCATAGCTTTGCAGTCGCGTCTCATTCAAGTGAGTACATTTGCAAGGCCATGGTGGAGCCTGATATGCACAGGTCTGATAAGCAAGATAAGGCGTCGGCATATCTGTGCCGAAGCCGTTGCACGGGGTGTACTTACCGCTCTGGGATGGATGTGAAAGCTTGGCTGTTTCTGCCAATGACCCCAGCGCTCGCTGTAGTGTTGCACACTGGCCTTCCCTCACAATGCCGTATACCGTACGCAAAGCTCACCATGGAAACGTTCTCACTTCAAAACCCAGTCAGGGTGCGCACTAAGTGTCCCCTCGCTCGCGAGCTGCTCGTCTGAGAGCACATTGCGCTCAAACCAGCAGTCCTTGCATAGGTCGTCGCGCAGTCTCGTGGCATAAGCTTCTAGGTACATTGCCGCCATAGGCGACAAGCGTTCGAGCTTATCTAGCTCACTATAGAACTCGGTCAATGTGGAAGTGGCTGCGCCGAGTGTTGCACGCGATGTGTCTTCGTCGGCTGCGGATGACTCCGGTGTGAGTAGTCCAGTGTCGTCTACGTCTGGAACAATCGGATCAAGCTCTTCGCAATGCTTCGCACAATAGTCCGCTGCGTCGCGCAGCCGAGCGTTGCCTTCTGGTGCCACTGAGGAGGTGTCCGTCCGGAATTGCCCGAGCAACATCTCGAGTACTTCGTCCTTCTCAGCAGCCTTCTCCAGCAGAGTCATCAAGTACGTTTCAAGCTGTGTCCATGGTGGATCTCCGTCCTTTATCTCAGTTGCGTCTGGTTCCCTCAGAAGTGATTTCGTGGCGGTCTGAGCCATGTCGCGCAGTGACTCGCAACGTGGAAGTTCGATTGATTGGTCAAACATCTGATCATACAAGGCCGAGGCGTCTCGTCGCGATTGCGCGCGGTCAATGCCAGTGAAGCTTAGCATCATGCTGCCGCGCATTGGTGTGTAATTAACGCACCCGTTGAGCAATGGCTGACCAGCTCTCTGGCTCACTAAACGCTCCAACCCGGCAGTCGTACTTGAGATTCGCATCAAGTCGGCTGCTGCATCCTCAATAATACTCGCCTTCCGCTCGAGACCTGCCCTGTGTTGCGCCGTCGCTTCATTCGCTTCGTGACTTGCTGTGAGTTCTGTGACGTGCTTCTGGAATGCTTGGAGCTGCTCACGGGTGGCACTTCCTCTGCTGACCGCGAGCATGGTCTTCTTCAACGCTGGATCTGATGCGGCGCGATCGGCAATTAATCTAATGACTGGTCCGGAGGGCAATCCTGTGGCTACATTCTCTGCTACTGGAGCGTAAGGCGAACGGTAGTTATCACCTACGGCACCCGTACTATTCTTTACATCAGCTAGAGCAAGCTGTGCTCGAATCGCAGTCACCATCCTCAGCTGAAGTAGCCGTCTCTCGATGCAGCTAACTGTAGAGTGGGCAACCGTGACACCTCCTGCTCTGCCGTAAGCATAGTCGTTCCAGTTTGCGAAGTGGATACAGGTGGCGATGGCGGTCTTGGAGGTGGAAGCAATGGCTTTCTGACATTGTGCAACCGTGCCCACAATCCGAAGGAAGCATCCGTAAGACTCTCAGCAGTCTTCACAAGGCTCATGACTGCCATGGCGTCCGCCTCGCCCGCATATGGATGCCAACAGTTTGTTTGACTATGGTGTCCACCTGGAACGATTGCCGAGTCTCCGATTGCAGGGTCTACAATGCCTAGATCGGCGTTGACACTCCACAGGTTGATCTCATTTAGCTCACGATCCTGTCGAGGGATCGATCGGTCGGCCCAGCTAAGCCGCTCTGCTACCAGGAAAAGCTTGCGGTCGTGTATCGAGAATGAACGTGGTTTGCGACACTTCGCGCATTGCCCCAGCCAGTCTTCGTTCTCATGCAGTGCATGCCATGAGTCGAAAGGCAATAGTGAGATCGGATAAGAGACATCATGGAAGTTCCGGCCGCAGCCTGAAGCCGGATGGTTGGCATGAATGATCCTATGCTCAAAAGGTCTGGGCCGCTCTTCAACTCGTACTCGTTTGGCGACATGATGAGCACCCTGCTCGTCTGACAAGCCACGCTTGCGAGACGACATCATCTTGCCCGCTTCCGTACATTGCTACACAGGGTCAAGTGAAGTGTGAGAAGACGCATCTGGAGGAGACGCGACTCGGGAAGTGGAGGGCCTTGGCGGGCTCAGGCTTCACGTCTGTGTTGATCAACCCCTGATCATCATTCACTTTCTAACCTCAGACCATCGGAGAGAAAGTCACATAAAGTCCTGCGTTACACACGAAGCCGAGGATTATTAGGCCTGGGATCGGATCACCTCGTCGGGGTGGTCTTCACACATCAACATGGCACACGCTGGTGGCAACACATGTTTGTTAGGCATCTCATTATCAGTGATGGAGACGACAACTCACAGTCGCATACGTGACTCGCGCTGAGTCTTTCCTGCTCTTCTTGGTTCTGTCATGTCTCGTGGTTCATATTGGTATTCTTATTTGTCAAGCGCAACATAGCCTGCTCAACCGCAGCTTCTGAAAGGACATTACAGCCCGCACGCGGGAAGGTAAGAGCATGAGGTCTCTTGACTGCCTAATGGCATGTAAACGTTCTCGAGTCGCCATGCTGAGGATCTCAACATCGCACGCTTACATGGACATAAGAGCAGCTGATAAGTGGACGTCGACACTTACGTTCGAAGGCAACGAAGAAACCTCACGCTGATTAGCATGTTTTCCCGATCAAGCAGCACTAACGGAGATCGTCTTCGCAACACAAGAACATCGGCATCTGGCCGGCGATCGGGCACGATCTCAGATCCATTCATCTCACACCAGCATGCTGGAGTCGCCGCCACAGAAGCATACAAGCGTGCGCAGGCAGCGGAGAAGCATGGTCCCCTGGTTCACAGATCGAGCCCAGCCAGACCACAACGGCGCAAGAGTCAAACATCAGGTCGATCCGAAGGCAGCCATCTTGAAGAAGCACGACTTGGACGACGGAGATCTACTCAAAGACGCGACAGTTGCATCGCGGCTCCTCAGGTCCGCACGGGACCATCGAAGCAGTACATGCCGGATCCGCCTCGTTCGCCCCGAGTTGGCGAGACCATCATCACTCGCAAGCGATCTGTCATCCCGCCGAGCCCCGTAGCAATCACTGAGCCGATACGACATGCTCTGCCACCGAGCGTTGACCGGCGTCACGGCCGGTATCTGTCCAGCGCCGAGAACGGAAGTCCTGCACCCCGACTCACTTCAGTCTGTCGTGACTCGCAACATCAACAAACGCCTCGTCATACCGACAAGAGCTATGAAGAGGGGCTGTCGATCCGATACACACAGCCGCATAGCTACGCAGAGCGAATGAGCGGTATTGCTTCATCGCCGCCTGCCATGCCCATTCGTGAGACGCAGACAGACGACGATATCGTAGCGATGGCCCGAGATCGTTATCTGCAGGATTTCCAACAGAAGAAACCACGCGAACGGAAGTCGCTCTTCTTCGGCTCTGTGCAGAAGCTGCAGAAATGCAGCTTGACAGACCTACGACACGATCGAGGCTCCACACGGCAAGACTCTTCCGCACGCATCGCCGAAGCTGTCAACAGTGCAGCTCCATTAGGGAAGTCCACGGACGCAGCGCACCAGGGGTCCCCTCTCCCCGGCATGCAAGGCAGCCCTGCGCAGAATCCGCGTGGCGTTTCTGGATTAATCAAGGAACGATTCAGCAAGCTCTTCAGGAAGCCTTCGCGTGTACCTTCCGGTCTTCCAGCTCAGCAGGTCCGAGCCGAGACTCTACATCACCCAGTGCTGGCGACTGGCAGTCCAATAGATGAGCAACATACCGACAACACCAGTGACCCATTTGTCATGATGTCGCTTGAAACGCCAACAGTGGAACGCGGACCTCCACAACCCATCATTGACAGTGTTGGGAGCAGACTCAGTGTTGGCTACGACAGCACTGACGCAAAGTCTCGAGTGACGAGTTGGACTAACTCGACGGCAGCTGACACCATGAGCACGCAGGGGTTCCTATATAACCCGCAATCGGTCGACGAACATGGTCGAATGCGGCGAGTGTCCAGCATCTCGACACTGCGAAAGAAAAGCTCGTTCTTTGGCCGCGCAATCCAAACTCGTCTGCGAAAGGCTAGCCGTGCTGACATGGCAAGTTCAGAAAAGAGTCAAGTTCTGTTCGAGGCGCTGCGAGACCGAAGTCGCCAGCCAGAGCAGACGCCCAGTATATCGACTTCCAAAACTAATGAAGACAATGTGTTGGGACCAGTGCATGATCGCTCTTCTCTCCCACCGCAGGTTTCACAATCGGTTGACCCCTCGGCTGGCACAGTCCGGACAATCCGTTCTGAAGTCGAGCTACCTCGACCGCAGATGATGTCGCCCGTCATCGAAGCCTCACCAGACCGTGCACCTCAGCGGTCGAGCTCACCCAGTACGACACCTACGCAGAGAAATTTAAGCACTACCCGTACGAAGCGACCTAGCACCATGTACGCTAAAGTACCAACACAGGAGCATATCGCACGTCGCATGCAACGCGCTCAGAACAGATGGCAGGGCCCACTGGACGCCGCTTCACCTGCTGCCGAACGGCACTTCAGTGGGAAGTACGTCGAAGACAACCCATACGAGCTGCCATCATTAGGCCGAAACGTATACTATGAGCCCGTCAAGGATACCGGAGGGTTGCCGCGACGTTCGAGGGTATCCGAGACGAGGCCAGTCGCGAGGGATGCTCTGATATCTCCAAGCCTGTACTCCCGTGCATCGGACGACGCGTCGCCTCGGCCAACGTCTCCGGAAGGTCATGGTGGGACCCTGATCACAGTGACTAGTCGATCGGTCAAGCGGTACGAGCTATCGCCACCGAAGCAGCGAGCAACAGCGGTTGATCAGCCTGTGCAAGGTAGTCGTGAATGGCGCAAGTGGCTGTCCGATGAGCTTCAAACATTCGCCGAATCACCGAATGAAAGCGATGACCGACCGCGACTGCAGCAGGAGATGTTAGTGGAGGAAGGGGAAACCTCGGCCGTGCTTGGCAAGCAAGACCACGACAGTCGCAGACCCATGTCCAAGCGACACACATCTGACTCACCACCTGCTACAGGCAAGCACAAGGACTCTAAGAATCGGCGCTCACGGGCTACGAGTAGGCGCTCAAGCTACATGAACGAGCGTTTCCCAATGATCGAGTCCAGCCGCAACTCGAGTCGCCAAAGTCAAAGTCGACAGAGCGCAAGAAACAGCCGTAAAATCTCGTCGATCGACTCCGAACGTCCCGTTCACACTTCTCGCGGAGAGGATGTAACGCAGCCCAGCTCTGAGGTCTTCGTGACGCACGCTACAGCCGATCGAACACTTCGCACGCATCGCTCCGCGGTCGCTTTCCAGCATACGAACGACAGCGACTCTGTGCTGAAGTCGATATCTTACCAATCTGCCCAAACATCCCAGGACGTGCCCAATACTGCGCAGTCTGCAAAGATGGACGCCGCTCAGGGCAGGGCCGACTATCGTCACGAACCGAGCGTGCAAGCCTCCAGCAAAGCCAAGTCTGCATTCGACCTTCGTGCGAGCTACAAAGTCAATGCTATCGGAGCCACTCGTTCAATTGACGCGCATCGCAAGATGGCGACGGTGCCAATCTTCGACGACAATACGATTCGCAACATTTCAGCAGGACCGTACGGGCCGCAGACTACTGGTAAACTTGCGCCTTGGACTGATACTACGAATAGAGAGAACACCCCACCGCGTGATCAAGAGAGTCTTCCCGCGTTGTCAAGCTCGGAGTGGCTCGCTGGACCGACGAGTAAGAAGTCTGTCTCGACTTTGAATGGTCAACAAACTACGACGGCCAGGTACTCGTCGCCAACCAAGCTTCCGTATGCAGGTGGGAACGGTGGGAGTCCAGGACAAAGGTTGGCGACTGGGTGGCTGGAGGAGAGGGTCAGTAAGAGCGGTGAGAACTCGCCAGCTTTTGTGTAGTATAAGCAGGCGCTTTGGCATCATTCCAGAGCATGTCCACGATCGCAGCAAATAAAGGCAAGTATTGAACGAGATCGCATCTAATGCATCGGGTTGATTCACATGACTCGGGTGCTGATCTTCACCGCTGCCGATTCGCGCTCTCCGCGCTGTCTCGGTGCCGAGATTTGGTCAGCAGCTCGTCAGCGGAAGGAATCGATTCCGTCTTCCATGCGCCTCTTCTCGGCGTATACGCACCCAACATACTCAGGTTAGTAGTAAGTCATGTCGATTAGACTAAACCTTCCCACGAACAGGGGACTTAATCTAGCCTGCGAGGAAGTTGAATAAGCGCCATATGTTCACTTGCGTCCTGATGTAGGCCATGGTACCCTTTCCGTAACCTCTACGATTCACGCATGGTGCAGTAGCTCTGAATTTCATCATTCTATCGCACCTTTCGCGATGAGGACCCACTCGTTGTCTAAGCTTCTGTTCAATGGCACGGCAGTACAAAAGCCTTTGCATTCCTCGATCAAGTCGCGATTCACTCCTGTCATCTCCTCACGCACCTTCATACCTCAACAACGCATCAATCCTAGCTTCACTACCCGCCACTCATCTTCGACCTCAGCTCCATCAACGCCCAACATGACGAGCAAGATCAGCCTACACGATGCAGTTCACCTTCGCCGGTCTATCTACCAGCTCACCAAGACCTCGACCATCTCAGACGACCGTATCGCGGAGATCGTCCAGGATGCCCTTGAGAACTGCCCATCCACGTTCAACTCCCAGTCCACTCGCATCGTCGTGCTTCTCAAAGAGGAACACACCAAGTTCTGGAAAGTCGTGGAGGACATCTTGAAGGCCATTGTACCTGCCGACCAGTTCGAGCACACGGCACAGCGTCTTACTGGATTTAGCGGAGGCTACGGCACTGTAAGCTGGATCTCTTCACTGCGTGGTGACCAGCCGTAAGCTCACAAGGTGAAGGTTCTATTCTACGAAGACCCCGAAGTCACCAAGGGACTGCAGACCAAGATGCCGCTCTACGCAGACAAGTTCCCTGCGTGGGCCGAACACACCTCCGCCATTCACCAGTACGCCATCTGGACCGCGTTCGAGGCCGAGGGACTAGGTGCCAACTTGCAGCACTACAACCCTCTCCCAAATCAGTAAGCGGACCATACCCTGAGGCGAAAGCGCAATGCTGACATGTATGTGTCTGTAGGAAAGCGTCAGAGATCTGGGGCATCCCCCAGGAGTGGCCACTCATCGCCCAGCTTGTCTTTGGTGGCGTTGCTGAGGGTGCTCGCGAGAATCTGCCTAAGAAGGACCAGACGCCGATCAAGAAGAGGCTCTTCGTCCACGGCAAATAGAGCGCTCTGCTGCATGATTCGGGTCGTGGTCACCACACGCATAGCTAGTGACATGGACCTGCAAGCCCTTGACGACTTACAACATGTACACAGTACAATGCACAACCTCACAGTGGTTCCTTCGTCTCGAACAGATGTCTCACTGTTGGCACCGCTCACAATTCCTCAGCAACAGCTCGGTCACGTCTACATCCGCGTGTGTGTCACATTGCTCCAGTGACACCAGAGAAGCCCACGTGTGTTGTTCGTTCGTTCGATCATGTATTTCGGCCACCTGTGGCACCTCATGTCTATACCCAATGCTTTTCGAACAAGTCATCTCAGACCAGCGATCACAATATCACACATCGACTCCCTCTCTCTTTATCCCTATCCCTTCGCCTTCTGCCCTCGCCTCGCTTCGGCCGTCGACTTGGCTGGTCTTTCCTCACACTCATATCCTTCCGCAAGATCTGCCGACATACATCCACGAACACCTCATTGACGTTCAGCCTCCGCCTTGCACTCGTCTCGTAGTAAGGTATATTCCCCCACTGCTGGCTGACCTGGAACGCTCGCGCGCGAGTAACTCGACGGTCATCCTCGAGATCCGCTTTGTTGCCGACGAGGACTATGGGGATATTCGGCTCATGCTGCTTCATGTGCACTATCTGTTCGCGAAGCTCGGCGAGCTCGGCCAGGGAGGAGGGTGAGGTGATGCTGAAAACTAGAAGGAAGCCTTGGGCGTAGCGCATATACATTTCTCTATTCCGCTGTTAGCAAGTGTTGCAACGAGTGACGGCGAACGTGGGCATTGGGGTGAAGCTACCGTATCGACGCTGGAAACAAGGTCAGCCTGGGTGTCTTCTACTCATGTACTACATTGACGTACTAAATTGTTCCGTTCCCGCCGTGTCCATGATCTCCAGCATCACTTGTCGTCCATCCACATCGATCGTCTTGCGATATGTGTCCTCGATCGTTGGGTCATATCGCTCAATGAAGATTCCTTGTACAAATTGCGCTGGGGCTGATCTCAGTACTAGAGCATTGTGGAACCCATCCCAAGATCAACATACCAGTCAACGCGCTTTTGCCAACACCGCCAGAGCCCAGCACTGCTATGTTATACTCTCTTCTCTTTGTCAGTCTTGACCCCAGACAGATATCCGCGTAGATTGGCCTACCGTTGTGGTCCTGCTCGCGACGACATTACCACACATCAGAACTCCACGGCTGTGAAAGGACGCGCATTGAGCAACTTGCTGTCCTAGGTGTATGGCATGTGATTGAAGAATCAGTCCAGTAAATGCCCCAGGCTCTCAGGCGATCAGGACGTCGGATATCGACAGCCTGTTCCTGGAGTCTGGACTCCCTAGGTTGCTGGCCGACACTGAGCAAGGCAGGACATTCAAGCCTTGCGATCTGATTCAGACCAGTGTAGCACCAAGCCGATGCCGTGCGACCTATATTGGTGCAGTCTGCTCGCTTCGGAGATGTGAAGTCCGGGCGTGAAGATCTCAAATACAAAGCTTATCTAAACGATAGGATGAGAGGAACATCACGAACACATTCGAAGAAGGAAATGCATGGCCCGAGCTATGATCATCTATTTCTCTTGCCCGTTCCTGAAGCTCTTCCACGCTAGAAGATCCCGAGGCCGCGGTAATACGCCAATGCACGAAGCTGCAATGGTAGCCTGTCACAACAGCGGAATGAGCCTTGCGTTTGCATCCTGACATCAGTGGCCGACATTTGACGACGCTGAAGCTAGTACACGGGCTCTAATATCTACGACTGGCTAGGCCGGCCGAGATGCTCTAGCTTCGAACAGGCTCAATGCCTGTTTAGCACGCGAGCGGGACCTGCATGTTGTTCGGCAATTGAGTTGCGTGTCGACATCATTCGCTTGCTATCATAGCTGTCGCCGGCCCGCTCATGCGCGCTGTCGATAGGCTCGCACCAGTGCTGCGGGTTCGTAAGGTGCGTGGTATCATTGGATATAGAATTTGTTGAGCTTAAGCTAGATTAAAGTGCAGAAGACTACTGGAACGGGAGCTCATCTTCCACGCGGTATGCAAGGCTAGCTCTCGTCACATGAAAGTACAATGACGGCGGAAGCGTCTCGACATCGACGAAACTTGACATCAGAGTCTTCCACGCCGACGAATCCCAGAGCGTTGCACATGAAGATACTCTAGCGCTCATCGAGATATCCTTTCTAGCTACCAACACCAGGTCACTTCGACTCGCAATAGGCCATGACCACTTTCGCCAAATTTGAAACTGTATCAGGCTCGTCGAAAACTTGTGCATGGTCAAGATCATCCCACCAGAGTATATCCAGTCCCTGCCCTCGCCATGAACGATTTTTCCACGGTGTGCAAGTCTGCATGCTCGGCGATAGCTGCATCTCAGAGCCGAGGATTCGGCTTCTGTCTTGCATTTCATCGGATAGCAGATACCTTGCCACGCCAGCAGTATTGACAATCAAATCTTTCCTAGCCAATGAGATGGTAACGCGCAGTCCTCGCCTCACGAGTTCTTCTAGCCGATCTTTCCACAAACAATTCTCATACCAGAAGAAGTGCCTTCCCAGAACATGAGAGATGCTCGGATCTTGGCTCGCGAACCACCAGAGTTGCCACTCGTTGGCTTTCCTGGGGTGCCGAACTGTGAAGTTGTAGGCTACGTCCGGTAGATGGAGATTGATCGTCACTGGATCGATGAGCAAGACTGATGTGATCCGGGAGCTGAGTGCTTCGTCATAGAGAATGTGGGTACCAAGCACAGAGCCATATGAGTGAGCTACCAGGACGAATTCATTGTAGCCGTGCGCGTCAATGACTGTGGTGAGCTGAGGTAAAAAATTCGCACGGCCGAGGATGGGACTTGTCAGCCGAGAACTGATGGGCAGGATCTCCAGAGCCAGGACGCCCACTTGACCATCAGAGTGCTTATCGCTGGACTCGACAGGGAGCTGACGGTCCAGCTCACGAAGGAAGTTCACATGTGGAAGAAGACCAATGCCAATGCCTGTTAGCCCATTTGTGAGTACGAGGGTGATAGAGTGGAAGTCGAGCGAATTCGAAGACCATCTGTTCGCGAGGACACTCGTACTTACCATGCAGGAATACGACAGGCGGCCGCGTCTTGGAAGTGTGCGGTCTACACCAGTAACTCAAATCTTTCACAGGAGACGAATGGCTTGCATATAATGTCGCAGGACGAGGTGGCATTACCCAGGGACCACCGAGGCCAGTGCGGTAGTGCACGAAGCCATTCGAGTGCAAACGTAGCGCGGCAATCGTGTCGATGAGTATCATCAGGCCATACCACAACAGACACCGCGGCTGCATGTTGATGGGATCGATTGTCAATCGCAAGCTCTTTGCAGAACCACTACCAACCGCAAGCGGGTGGTCGAGCATGGCTTCCACCTGGTATACGTAGCCATCCAGCTCCTGGGCATCGATATCGGTCGCGCGACCCTCCCAGAAGGCCCAGTCCAAAAAACGACGTAGCTCACCACGCCCGATCTCCTCGATCTTGGCACCGCGGAACCAGCCTGAGAGGAAGCTCTCGATGTTGTCGATCTCACCGCAGACCTTATGAAACAGTGCCTCGCGATCTGTGCGCGAGCGCAGGGGTGGATGGACAGCCTCTCGTTGAAGATAGCGCCGGTACCAGAGAAAGAACACATACACGGCAGCCTCCGCAGCTATGTAGGCATAATGTACGCGCCAGAGGGTCGAGACCCTGTCATGACTTCCAGTATATGAGCGCCAGGCATTCCAGATAGTCCAAGCAAGGCAGGATGGTCCGATACTCTGCAGCAGCAGTATCGTAATCCGTATGAAGATCAACGAGGCCACTGTATCTTTGAGCATCTTGCGCCTGGCGAGCGCTTCCGGCGCCAGTAGACTCTTCTCACGAGCACAATTCTCACGAAAAGCATTGTGGCGAACGGCAAGGCAATTTATCCACAGACAGATTACTAAGTGGCTGCAAAGTGCAGTATGTTGTTGGGGTGTTGGGGTGGGGTTTGGGACGATCGATGGATGTACCGTCGCGAGAATGCTTGGCAGGAAAATCGGTCCGTGGAAGAATTCGCCACAGCCATTGGCAGCAAGGCAAGCTACATCACCACTGAATAAGCCGCGGGAAGCTTCACTAAGCCTCGATACCATGCTCTGGGTAGCCGCCAGCTGGCCAGTCTGCCTTTGAGACTTCTGGCTTCCTGTCGTCCTGATTTCGTTTTGGCACATATGCATCGGCGAACCAGAGTTCAGTCCTACTGCTATGACAGATAACAGCGGTACTATACCTCACTACAACCCTCCCTTAATCTCCGCCTCAGCAAACTCCGCAAACGTCCTCCCCTTCTCCACCTCCTCCCACAGATTCGGCTGCGTAAAGACAGCCATCGTGTTCCTCGCAATCTTTCCCGCAACACCGTCCACCTTGCCACCCCTCACGAAATGTGGCACAGCCCTGAAAGCTCCCCTCGTGATAAGCTGCAGTGCCATGCCCGTCTGAAATGCCAGACAGTCCCGAGGAATGTGGACTTGCGTTGTATGACCGCTGCGCGACTTGATCCAAAGGCCAGCTTTCGGGTCCGGGTGAGCTTCTAGCTCAGGGAGGTGGGGCGGGTAACTGTCGGTTGTAGGGCGATAGGGCGAGTGCGTGGCTTCATCGACGAACATCTGGCTGGTGAGGCCGGTGAGAGCGCCGATGTCGACGTGGGTAGCACACCAGTCATCGTCGATATCCACGCCCGAGTCCGTGCTTTCCTTAGGCTCAGCGGAAGTGACTGAAGGCGGAGGAGGAAAGTAATGCAGCAGTCTGGCCTTCGTGCTCACACTACTCCTCACTATGTTCTCGAGCGTGCCCTCGGAGTAGCCATCCAATTTTGCGACGCCGTAGCGATCGCAACTTCTCGCCACCAAGGCAGCAACGTCGACGATCAGTCTGCACATCGTCTCGAACGTCTCTTCGAAACCAGACAGGACAGATTCCTCGGGCCAAACATTCGGACTAGTCATCGCGACATTGTCCGGGTAGAGACTGCGAGCCTTTGCTTCCAGCTCAGTGTTGTGAACCGGTTGTGCGTAGTAAGATCCCTTGAGCGTGTCGTAGCGGCCATCTGCTAGCGTCTCTTTGCCACAAGACCAGCCGACGCTATAGTTCGCTTCGGCCTTCTCGAGCTTTGCTAAGAGGATTTCAATCAGTACACAACATTGAGATGAAAGTTGTAATCGGACGCCGGCTTACCCAATTGTTCGCCTTCCAGATTGGCTAGGTACGAGCTCATGCTCAGCAGCTTTTGCCGCAGTGACACAAACTCCTTAGGTAGGTCGCGCACAATGATGATACCCAGACTTTCGGGCCCGAAGGCCGTCTCGAGAGTGTCGAGTGATACATTGCCATGAGCCAAGTCGTTGAGCGAGACATTTATAGCCTGTGGCTGCGATTGCGGGCGTGACTTTGCCATGATCGGAAAGCAGGAGCTTGATGAGTTGTTTGACTACTATCGTATCAGAGAAGGGAAGGATTGATCATGAAATCTAGGAGCATGACATTTCTCGAGACTCGACTTCACATTAGCTTTCGTGTGCTTTACACTAATACGAGTGCAGTGATGCGTACTCGGAGGTGCCTTTGAGTGACCATGAAATTGCAGCCAAGGCCAAGCGTCAAGGCGGACGGATCATGGCAAGACAGCACGAACAACGTAATGAGAATCGATTGAACGGACAGCAGTATGTCAATGTTGAGTACCAAGATGACTAAGGTAGCAGCACTCTTGTGTGGTATACATCGACAGGCACCCTATGACTGACTGTGTCAAGCCTCCATAAATCATTCCTCCCAATCCCACCCGACTCAAACGCCGCCAACGTCCATCGCTAAATATCGCTCAACCCAAATCAAGGCACCCGCCGCGCTCATACCCTCAGCTATCTCCAAATACCAGCATCCTTACCTCACAATCCTCACTCCCACTAGCGACCCGACTCTCACTCAGCCAAGTACAAGTCACTGGCCCCGCGTGCCCGGTAAATGTCCTCTCGCACTTCCCAGTCCGCGGATCCCACACCTTCATCATGCGGTCCTGGCTGCCCGAAATGAGACGCAGGTGATCCGCCGCAAGCGTCCAGATTCCCTCAACGTGACCGAAAAAGGTACGTACGCATGCTTGGGCGCGAGGGAAGTGGGAGTTCGTTAGTGGATCTGTTGGTAAGGCTACGAAGGCGGTTGATGATGGGTCTGAGGATTCGGAGGGACTGCGTTGCTCTGGTTGCTGTGCTGTAGGGTTGAAGTGCACGTTCCACAGTCGGATTGTCGAGTCAAGCGCGCCTGTTAGCATGTACTTCGGTGGTGCAGGGCGGTCGAGATCATTGGGCCAGAAGTGCGCTCGTTCGAGACGAGGCGACTCGTCATGTTGTGAGAGTCCAGCCGAACTGACACTACTGGTATCATCATCCTTCTCCGCGGCAGTGATGTCGTCGTCTAGCTCGAACTCAGCAGGCATGGGCAGCACTTGCTGCACCTGACCAACATGACCTTCGAAGGTCTTGATGCACTCCTTGGTGTCGAGATCCCACAGCTTCACAGTCATATCGTCCGAGGCGGAGAAGAGCGTGCGCGAAGCTTCGTCGATCTTGACGCTATTGACCCAGTCTGTGTGACCACGCAATAAGAACGTCGACTTGCCTTCGGAATCCCACACTCGAATGGTCTTGTCTGAAGAGCCTGACGCCACATACCGATCGACAAAGTGCAGTGCGATGATGCCATCATTGTGGGCTGGGAAGCTGCGCAGCATTTCGCCTGTCTTCCAGTTCCACAGTTTCATCGTTCCATCCAGACCGCCAGTCATGAGCTTGGTGTCGTCAAACTGCAGACAGCGGATGCCAGAGGTATGTCCACGTAGTGTTCGTAGCTCCTGCCCTGTCTGGATGTCCCACACCTTTGCGGTCGTGTCGTACGAGCCCGTGATGAGTACGCTATCGTCAAACTGAAGGCACATCACGCCATTCGTGTGGCCCTTGAACACCTTCGTACTACACCGCCCATACTTCCAAGCAGTCCCAACCTTGAAGCGATCTCGGTAGACATCTTTCCAAGGCCGTTTGCGTGGTGCAAAGTAGTCTCCAGACTTTGTGCCAGAAGATGACAGCGTGCATTGTCGCTTTGCATCGGATGAGGCACTTGCGACATCATCCTCTAGAGCTCGCTTTGTGCTCGTCGGTGATGTCTCTTCTGCCGAGGACTGAGCAGCATCTACGGTGGTGACCGCAGGGACTGGCCTTTCGGGCAATGGAGTGATGGCTGGCGACCACTCGTTCAACCCACGACCAGTGGCTCTCAACTGTATCTGCCTCTTCTCTATGCGCAGTCTCTTTCTCTCCAACAGCGGCAATCCCCAGCCACACTTCGTGCATTTCCTGTCTATATGTTGCTCGCACATCTTATGCCATACCACATCATCGTCTGCCAGCTCCCGCCATCGCTGGCTAACTTGCGCAGCCTTGCACAGTGATACGGTGTCCAGAGAGCAGAGGATTTGGTAGCTGAGTTCGGCAGGAAGTGCGGAGAGGAAGTCGATCTTGATGAGATCGCGAACGTTGGCGGAGATGAATGACAGCTGAGGGAAGCAGCACTGCGTGAGAACACCCTGCAGCATGAGGTTGCGGTGTTTGGCAGGCGCAGCCGAGAACAGTGACCAGACGTGAGAGATTGCCTGCTGATCTGACTGCGACAGTGAAGCCAGCTCGTTCTGCAACTGGTCCATAGACGGTTCGTTTGCTTGCCTCCTGCACTTCAAGTCCGGTCGATGTCGATAGCAGAACTTGCTACTAGTCGTCTCTGCTTCGACAACATGCGCTGAAGCTGGCTGTACCGAAGTCCGCTGTGAGCCTCCGATCGGGTTGTACTGCATGGGTATGTGTTGTGTGAGAAAGGGCGCAATTGTCTGCTCTGCCAGCTTCGACGAGGTCGACATCTTCAAGCTCTGATCCTCAGCCACCCGTTCGCGACTTCGCAATCCCAAGTCGTGCTCGTGATCGTGTCGACATAGGTCTCCGTGCTCATGTGTGATGTGATGGTGGTCGTCCTCTGCGCCAGGTGTCGGTTGCTGAAGTAAGGACTGCCCGGAGTGCTCGGCCGAGGGCATGGCGACGAGGTCGCGCGGATCACGCCAGTCTGGCATCATCTCAGACATTGCCAGGAGGAGGTCTGAGCGAGATTCGTTGCTCGGCGAGAAGGAGCAGTCCGCGCTGAGGTGCTTGGTCAAGTATTACGAACCATCGCACGCCTTCTGCGACGAGGCGGTCTGCGCTCCGAGATGGTGTGACTGTTTGCACGACAAGACTCGTGCCCGATCGAAGACGCCACAGCTGCAAGATTGCGAGAAAGTGCCGGTCGAGGTTGTCTCGCAGTGAGTCTGCCGCAAGGAACGTATTCGTGATCTGTTGGATTATGTCGTGCTTTCCAGGTTGTGAGTCCGAGCGTCCTTGGAGAAGTTGACAGCGAGCTAGCCGAGACTTTTGAGACCGACTTGCTCTTTTACGATGTTAGGCGCCCTCACAGTGAATGTAGTCCGTGTATACTCGCATCGGATGAGCTAGACATGAGCGTGATGGACGTTATGGCTTATCACGACTGTCGCGCAGAACAAAGGTTGGCTTGGCGCCACCCTGGTTTTGCGTTTATCAGCCTTATCACCTCCACGTTTCGGCTCAACGCTTCCGTGGCGTGCGTGGGCCGCCTTCCATAGCGCGCACTCTATTCAGCGACGAGCATCCGCGAGCCGGTGGTAGTGATGACTGCAGTACAACACCGCTAAGTACGATAATACAGGCCGTGACGTGGTGATGGCGCGGTCCAACAGACGGAATTTGTCACCATGAGCTCCTCCGACTCCTCGCCGTCTCCATCGCCTCCCTCATCCCCCGAGGCTTCCTTCCATGGCCCGCCTGATCTCGAACGCCTGGTGCTGCATCTTGTATCAGCCAAACGCGCTCTGACTTCGACACAACATGTCCATCGTGCGAACGAGATCATCACTGGCTCGCGTGTCCTCATCGAGGAGATAGCCACGCTCAACGCCAAGAATGGCTTTGCACGGCGAGGCGTCGACGAGCAGATCGAGACGCTTGAGGCGATCCGCAATGGCATCAATGATGCAGGCGAGAAAGTCGACGTTGAGTTTCAACAGACCATCGCTCGGCTCGATGTTGCGAACGATCGCCTGCAAACGACGCTTGCGGGTTTGCGAAAGGTATTGATTGATCCCTCGCTCGGTCAGCCAGCTCCGCCTGCTTCAGAACCGTCCACCCAAGGCGAGCTGTCGTCTGATCTGGAGATCTCTGGGCCTGTGAAAGGCCGCCAACGAACACTTCACGATTTCGTTGATGAGGCAAATCACGAAGAAGTCCTCGCATCTCTACGCGGGTTTATAGATTCATACAGGGATTCGCAAAGCGATCTTGACGACAATGTTGGCCGCCTTTCGGAGTCAATAGCTCACGTCACAGAGATCCTACTGGATCGAAACAAAGACAGTGACCCTCCTAAACGGCCTACACCCTACGACGAACCGCCTTTACTCATCTCGGCGATATGGCAAGACATGGAGGCCCATGCATCCGACATGGCTGGCTCTCTTCAATCACTGATATCCCACTACGATCTCTGTGTATCTGCGTTAAAGCACACGGAAGGTGGTGGCGAAGCTGCAAAGCAAGCGCTACCCGCAGACGTCGACATTGATGACAGTCTGTACGCAAAGAAGGTATCTGATCCTATGGACGATGCAGAACGAGCTGAGATGCTGAGGGTACTTGAGAACGATGCTGTCGAAGTGGACGATGTCGCAGCGGAGATTAAGGATCGCGCAGACGACATGGAAGCACTTTGGGCTCAGCTCTCTGACCGTGCAGATGCCGCGAGACGAAGTCAGACGCAGCTTCTGCAAGCTTACAAAAGTCTTTTGACCATCAGAACTAGTTTGCCCCTGTATATTGAGGCTCTGGACCTCTTCCGTACAAGCTGGGCAAGCGTTCAAGTTTCCATTGTTGCCAAAACCGAGGAGCTTGTGGGCTTCTGTGGCTTCTATGAGCAGTTTCACAGCAGCTACAAGAAGCTTCTGCGCGAGGCAGATCGACGTAAGGCTGCGGCTGAACAAATGCGTACTGTCGCATCCAAGGCAAGCCGAGACCTGAATAGGCTGTGGCGGGCTGATCAGAAGGCAAGGGAGACGTTCATGGAGGATGTTGGGGTCTTTCTACCAGGGGATCTGGCGCCGGGACTCGCTGGAGCAGCCACGAGATGGGAGGTCACGGAGGTGTCGATGGCGGGCAATATTGAACGTGATGAAGATGACGGTCGTGATGGCGATTGAGAGCGGCTCCGCCTGCTCCAAGGACAAGATCAGCAATTCTTGCCCCTTGACGCGCGTGTCAGCGGTCTGCGCAAGTCTTACCCTTCCAATCGTCTGAATTCGACGTTCGCGGTTCGCCATGATTGCGAGAATGTATTCACAGCCATCGGCGCTGTTAGAGAGCGAAGGCGCGGCTTGGCGTGAAGTCGGAAGGAAGGCATTCAGCCGTAGCAAACAGAAAGCGAACGTCGCTTTAGCCGGCAGATATAGCACAAGCGGTCAAAGGCCGAGAAAAGACAAAATACCTGTTGAGAAACGATGCAATGAAGCCGCAGAGGTAAAGGCTTGGAACATTGTAAATGGCGACATTTACAATGCAGCCAACGGAAGAGCGCGGAGCTGATGAGTCTTTGACGCCGTATGCAATGCTGACCAGCAGAAGTGACCCGTTACGTGAGCATTGGTCTTGCGAAATTTAGTATGGAGCCCTTGGTGGCGGCTTTCGCACGTGTCAGGTGTAGTGGGGCAAATATGCGTTCATAGCGAATTGTGAGTCTAAACATTTGGTTGGGGAGTAGCTACCGCAAACATATACTTCTCTATTAATTACTTTTCCCTTTGCAACACATACACTGCCACATACCAAACCACAACCATGTCTTCCTCGCTCGATCAACTGAAAGCCACTGGCACCGTACGCAATCGCGTGCTGATATCTAATCTCAGTCGCATTGGCTAATCTACTTCTTTACAGACCGTTGTCTCCGACTCCGGCGACTTTGCTTCAATCGCGAAGTACAAGCCCCAAGATGCGACTACCAACCCCTCCCTGATCCTCCAAGCGGCGAAGAAGGAGGAGTACGCGAAGCTCATCGACGATGCTGTCGCATACGGCAAGAAGCATGGCAAGGACATCGATGAGCAGGTTGACGCTACCCTGGACAACCTCCTCGTCCAATTCGGCAGTGAGATCCTGAAAATTGTGCCTGGCAAGGTCTCGACAGAGGTGGATGCGCGGTTCAGCTTCGACAAGAAGGCGAGCATTGAGAAGGCGCTGCACATCATCGAGGTAAGGAGAATCCGGATACGCCGGTAGCTCGCTGCACAGTTAACAATATCACTAGCTCTACAAAGACATGGGCGTCGACAAGTCCCGCGTGCTAATTAAGCTCGCCTCGACCTGGGAAGGCATCCAAGCCGCCCACGAGCTCCAAAGCAAACACGGCATCAACTGCAACCTGACCCTCATGTTCTCCCTCGTGCAAGCCATCGCCGCAGCCGAAGCCGGCGCCTTCCTGATCTCGCCTTTCGTCGGCCGGATTCTTGACTGGTACAAGGCCAACACCAAGCAGGAGTACGATGCCCAGTCCGACCCAGGCGTCAAGTCTGTCCGCGAGATCTTCAACTACTACAAGAAGTACGGCTACAAGACGATCGTCATGGGTGCGTCCTTCCGCAACATCGGCGAGATCACGGAGCTGGCTGGATGCGACTACCTCACCATCGCGCCGAATCTCCTGGAGCAGCTGTTCAACAGTCAGGAGTCTGTGCCACAGAAGCTGAAGTCGGACGATGTGGCGAAGTTGGACATTGAAAAGAAGAGCTACTTGAATGATGAGGCGGAGTTCCGCTTCCAGTTCAACGAGGATCCTATGGCTGTGCACAAGTTGTCGGAGGGGATTAGCAAGTTTGCTGCTGATGCTGTGACGTTGAAGGGGATTCTCAAGGAGAAGATTGAGAAGAAGTGAGGATTTGGGAGATGACGCGCGCGAAGTGTGAAACGGAGAGGCGATGGATGGTAGAATGCCACACAGGTAACGAGAATTTGGCGTACATTGTGTAGTCGTGGATAACCGAAAATGCCACCGTACATGCTTAAATCATCGGTACACGACTTTCCTCAGTCTTCTCTCTCACAACAAGGGCTCTATTTTCAATTGTTCCATTCCGCAAAGGCCCCCTACTATCACGCAACTCTCGAACATTGCTTACGAATCCTCATCTGGCAATGTTTGAGCGAGAGCGGATGATTGATGTCATTGGTGGGGCAAGATGGAGGGGTCGACGTCCGCTCACTCCCTCAGCAACAGCAATGAAGTAAGATCTGAATCTTGTCCATCAACCCAAGACTGAAGACGGATTACCAAACCACATCAGACAAATAATCAGAAAACTTATACACATCGCCATCATGGTCAAAGCCGGTATGTGGACCCTCCATCCCAAGCACTAGGTCCGAAAGAGACGGACCTTGAAGGGAGTGAGCAAGTTTGCGAGACTTGCGTGTGGTCTTGCTTGATATCCCGAAGGTATGGATGGTACAAGCCATGCCATCAAGGTCACGATCCTCAGTTTGGTCCATTGTGGACCGCTTAGTACCGGTCCGGGGGACGTCTCCTTGTCTTGACGATCGTACGGCCACGACAGGCCTCGGATCTCAGTGAACAACGGCCTTGGGATCAGCGTAGTGATACATCTCACACAATGTACTGACCTCAGTATATAGTCGCCGTCGTCCGTGGAGACTCCAACGTGAAAGGCACCGTCCACTTCGAGCAAGCCTCCGAGGGAGCCGAGACGACCATCTCCTGGGACATCACCGGCAACGATGCCAACGCTGAGCGCGGCATGCACGTTCACGCCTTCGGTGACAACACCAACGGCTGCACGAGCGCTGGCCCTCACTGTACGTCCTGATGCCTCACGCTCTGTCAATTCAGTCCAAGGAGCTGACTCGACATCACCAGTCAACCCCCACAGCAAAGACCACGGCGCCCCCTCCGACTCCGAGCGTCACGTAGGCGACTTGGGCAACTTCAAGACCGACGGTCAGGGCAATGCCAAGGGCTCCGTGACCGACAAGCTGATCAAGCTTATCGGCCCCGAGAGCGTGCTCGGCCGCACTATCGTTGTGCACGGCGGCACTGATGACTTGGGCAAGGGCGGACACGCGGATAGCAAGAAGACTGGTAATGCTGGTGCGCGCCCAGCTTGCGGTGTGATCGGCATTGCCGCTTAGAGGGTGTTGTACAGACATGAAGAAACGAGTGAAGAGGGGAGGTAGACGAGATACGAATGAAAAGTCCGTTTGCTCAGAACGTGCTTCAACATCCACGTGCAACGATCATCTACATCACCAGATGGCCCCCATTAGTGCTGACCATTGACCCACTCACATTGTAATCCTTCATCAAGTAAAGATAACTCTCTGCCACATCCTCCGGCTTCCCAACAACCCCCGTCGTCATCTTCTCCGCGAAGGATTTGTACAAACCCTCCCTCATCTGCTCGGGAAACCCCTGCCATAGCTCAGTAGCCACGGCACCAGGTGAGACTAAGTTCACCCTGATAGGCTTCAGATCCAGCGCCAGCTGCCTCGTCATACCCTGTAGACCCGTGGCGTAGGAGCCAACGACGCTCCAGTCGGGGATCGGCTTCTCGCTCACGGCTCCAGTGGTGATTGTGTACGACGAAGCCGGGCCGGCGTTGAGGTACTTAGGCGCGTGTTTGCCCACGAAAAGCGGGCCGAAGAAACGGACCATGCCTGCCTGTTTGACCTTGACCATATCGATCGTGTCGAGTTTCATGGACGCGAGAGAATCGCCGGCCGTGTAAATGATGTGGTCCAGTTTACCAGTCTTGGCAGTCTCCTTCAAAAGCGTCTCGATGTTCGAGTCCAGCGAGGCTTCGTCGCCGAGATTGCAGGCATGGCCGCTCACGCGTTCTTTGGCGGACGGATACGCAGATTGCAGGGTCGAGACTGCTTTGTCGACGCGAGACGGGTTTGAAGAGGAGATTGTGACGGTGGCGCCGGCTTCGAGGGAGGCTTCTGCGACTGCGTAGCCGATGCCTGGGATATTGGTCAGTGCTGATTGGGCAAGTGAGTGTTTGGATGCTACGAACCGGATGAGCCGCCGATGATTAGGATCTTTTTGCCTTGCAACTTGTTGTACTTGACTTGGTCTGGCATTGTGGCGAGGGCTTCTGGAATGTTATTGAAGGTAAGAGAGACAGTGTTTCAACGTAGTGCTTCGAATTGAGATTGAATGATGAGAGTCTGTAGCAGCTTTGATTGGCGACGAGACCGTTACAATGCTGTATTGGATCTAGATATATATAAAGACGTACAAGCTCTGCCAAGTGGAGTTAGGCGCGGACTTACACGCTTGTACCGTCCTGACGTCAGGCAGGCGAGCGACTGTAACCACGAAAGTCGCGATAGATCCGATCGCGATGCGCTGTCTTCAATACAGCCTATAGAGACAATACAGTGCTGTCTCCTCGACAGCACGATGAGGCTGTAAATTTATTGTGCCTCGGCATCTCAAGCCCGGGGCGGCGGTGATGGCAGAGCCGTCCCGGTCGCGACCATGCATGTGTTTCCCCCTGTGTAATGCTCAATGCCAGGCAGGATCCCGTGTCTACCACATCAGAGCTGGCTTTCGATCGGTTTAGTACAGATGCTGCCGACAGAGTACGCCACGGGCGCGGGTTGGGCGTATTCACCGTCCACCGTCGTCCTGTGGCGTGTGCAGCGAGTTCGTCATCCTCATCTCCTCAACATCGTCAGGTGAATTGCCATCTCTGGTTGATCTGTTTGCGTTGCACCTGGCTATATGTCAGCACGGTCAAGTTCTCGGCCGTCCAGGCTTCCAGCTTACCAACGGAGCTACGACGAACGTAGCTACAGCCAATGCCGCGACAGTAGCCAACATCTGGAACTTGTTGAAGTCCTTGCCCAGCATGTCGAAGTTGAAGCTAGGGTTCAGTCTTGTGCCAAAGACATCCAATCCGTAGGCGTATACCAAGCTCGTGCTTTCCAAGATTGCTGGACTCGTGATCACATCCTTGACTCCCAGAACCTCTCGGCGGTGGTTGAGATACCACTTCGGGTCGAAGTCGATGACGGGCGTGTAGCGGAAAAGACCCTCTGCCTGCTCGTCCTTAGTTGGCTCCCGATTGACCGGCCTGCGAGGGTCGATAACGCCACGCGGAATGCCGACGATTGCGTTCGACTCAGCCAGCACTGCGAGAAGCTGACGCGAAGTGATGCCTTGTCGAGTCTGTGTCACGGACATCTTGGAGATGGACTCCGGTATGTGGTAAGTCTGTGTCAGGGTCAAGGGCTGCGTGCTGCTGGCAAGACTGGACACGTTCGTTGCGGCGTCCAGCAGACCACGGTCGTTGGAAGTGAGGGACTCGAACAGCTCGCCAACTACCAATTGATGACCCTTGGGCGCTGTGCTGGTTGACTCGGCCGTGTAGGAGTACGCGAACCAGTTCTCTGACAGCGTCGCGGCGATCGGAGCAGCGAGATCGATGTTCCGATGGCTGTTCGAGTACAGTATCGCACCCGAGACTGTGTTAAGCACGTAGATCGACACGCGGCTCTGTCCGGCGTACGTAGTTGCGAGGAGCGCGAGATTCGGATTCAAATACTTGTAGAGGACCTTGCGATCTCCTAGCACCTTGCCGATGGATGCGACAGGATCGTTGACGGGTCTGGGTGTCAGAGACAGTATGGTCTCACCCTTCTGGAGGCCAAACTGCCAAAGGTCGTTGTGGCCCGACTGGGATGCTGTAGTGCCGTACAGCTGACCATCTTTGAGTGTGAAGTCAACCTCGACAGCAGTATTTGGCACAGCAGAGTCTGAAGCCACTTCATCATCGCCAATCGCAGCGCCTGTGGAGGCATTGAAGAACGTTGGCATCGGCGAGATGTCGTCAATCACTCGTACGATGCCGGGTGCAGCGCTTTCTACTCGGACCTTCCAGACCTGGCCACTTGATAGTATGACAGCTGCTGAAGACCACAGTATATCGCTAGGTCGACCGGCATCAACTGCGACAAGGTGACCATCGCTGGTAGCACTGACGATGATGTTGTTGAATCCAAACGTGTCGCTGCCATCGGAGCCTGTGCCGAGAAAGCCGTGCACAAATCGTTGTGGTAAGGCAGTCAAAAGTGAAGGCAACTTCTGGATATCACCAATATGTCGTGTGACACGGTGGACGTAAGCACTCACTGGGTTGCTATGTGCCTCTTCTTGCAGCTCGTTGACAAGATCGCTCACCTCGGACGGAAGTGCGAAGGCGGCAGATACGGTGCCAGCCAGGATCTCGGGTCTTGTCCATTGCGGGCTGCCATTTCTGAGGAGGAGCCATTCGCCAGAGGATAAAAGAACTGCTGAGCGTACAGCCGACACGGACTCGCCCTTCACAGACACTTCCGAGACTGCATGAACAGGCCGAGCAGTACCGTCAGTCAGGCTTGATGTGGGCGAGTCAACGTTCCAGCGTCCGAGGATACCATGCGATGTCGATGCCACGGTGAATACTTGATCCTTCGTAACCCGTGTAAAGTAGACGTTGGCACCGTTCGTGCTCGTAGAGAACGAGCTGCGTCCTTCGATCTTGGGGAGATCGTACGCTTTCTCAACACGTCCAGTCTTCACGTCAATGTGATAAACCTCAGCCCAATCCGAGTCTAGCGACTGATAGTGCACCAAGAAGTGCGCAAGCGAGGTCGTCAGATATGGCGCGTGCAGAGTGACACGCTGTGGCGGTCTGCCACCAAGTGTGTTGATCGGGAAGTCCACGATAGCTTTCTTTCCGATAACGTTGATCCTCAAGGTCTTGTACGCAGAGTCGGTCCATGCAATGATGGGTGAAGCCGAATTTGCGCCAACAGCCAATATCGTCTCCGCAGTCGCGAGCTCATTCTCAGAGCTCAGCGTGTACTCGTCCGTCTTCCGCCCGGTCACTGGATCCAGTGTGATCACCTTAATCTTGATGTACCCTAGCACAGTTTTGTGCAGCAAGATCGCAAAGACCTCTGTCGTTGAAGCAGACACCTGGTACGGCGTATCTCCGCTCTCAATCTTGTGCTCCCACTTGACCACACCTGTCGCGCCATCTAGACGTTGCACAGTCGGGTGCTGGCCGGCGCTCATGCACAACGTGTCCTTCGCGCCCGGCGTACCTCTGCCGTCTTCCAGCTCGAGTATCTCGAGGTCCACCAAAGCATCTGGCACATCATGTTGCCAGTCTACTCGTCCATCTGCAGCGCTGAATGCAGTGACTTGACCTCCAAGCCCGCTGACTATCGCATCTTGTGCGTCTCCGGCGCGCAAAAAGCTGGACTGCGTTGCATCTCGAGAGCTGTTGAGCAAATGTCGCCAGACGACACCGCCATCCCTTGGATTGACAGCACCGACCACACCTTGCTCAGAAAGAGTGTATATGAGGGACGCTCGAGAGCTGGGATCAGGCCGGTGGAAGAAGGTGGTCGATTGCTTCGGCAGGCCCAAGAGGGCGTGGTGATAGTCAACAGTCCATGCTTCGTCAGCAAAGACGGCGAGCGCCGGTCGCAAGAGCAGGATTACTGCTGCATAGATCGGTAACAACATTTTCCCTACTCATCTTATACTGTCTTCCCGCGCAAACGCTCGAATGGACTGCTTCTGTGGGCTGACTAACCAGAGGAATGCGGAATTGCCTATTCGAGCGCTCCCGAAGTACAGCTTCGAGGCGGCGAGGCATGAACGACGTCCCCGTTTCCAATGTCACGGCCTCGCTACACGAATGAGCGTCTATGACACAGAGGAGTGATCTAACATCCTCAGCCATAGCACGTGGACGTTTGCGACAGTCCTCACGCGTGGAATGGTACGCGTGCACGACGTGATCCAGACTGTAGTGGTTGCTACGCGCAGACGTCATTGTCAACACTTCCCAGCCTCGTTGCTAGCCACTTTTGCCCTGCACTTCACAGTCACTCGAACATTTCCGCTGGAACGTCTGAGTTATCCACATTCCAACACGCACACGACTATCTCCAAACCCCACAGCTCTCACGCACTGTATAGGACTATAACCACGACGCCTCACCTGGAGCCCTGTACTGCATCGAGCGGAATCCTCTACCTACGCTGAGGCTTCGGCCTTCAAGGCTGGAGTACAGCGGACACACATCTCCTGAGCCATCATGGCACCTCTACCTCCCGTATTGGGCTTCCTCTTCGGCCGACGCAATCCCTCCGTAGCTCAACCAGCCGTCAGCGATCTCACTCTTTCGTCCCTCGAGCTCGACAGCCGATCCTCCCAAGCCAGCGCCTTCTTCGCCTCTCTACATGCCCGCAATGCTGCACTCGACCCTTCCCGCTCTGACTTGTCGACCACACCTACAATTGTTAAGCGAGCCACCACCACAGTCCCATGGATCAAAGGCGCCGGCTCCAAGCCACCACAAGACTTCAACGGTCCCGGGTACATCACGCTATTCGCTCTCCTCGGTACAGCCATGGTCGTAGCATCCATCTGGTTCTTCTTCTGGGCCAAGAATGGCGGCTTTCACTTCCAGCAACACGACTGGGATGACTACAAGTCGACAGTGCTACGTCGGAAAGGTCCAGATGGGAAGACGCTGAGTAACGCCACCAAGTCTACCAGACTTGGAGGAGGTAGCGTGGTACACGGCCAGGACTACATGCGTGCGAAGAGCGTAGCCAGAACAGTCGTAGGTAAAGACGAGAAGGGTAGAAAGGGTATCCTAGCCAAGAGAGGCTGGGGAAAGACGCACAGTGTCTGGGGCGGAAGCGATGAGTATCAGACCGAGTCGTGGGGCACAGAGACGGTCTCGGACGAGATGACAGAGCTGCGAAGCGACTCACCGTACAAAGACAGCGACGAAGGCCACGGCAAACGCTACCGCGACCGTGACGTACATCACTACAAGCGCGAGAAAGTCGCCAGAGTCGGCGGACTGAACCGTGTCGCAGACGGGAGCCACTACGACTACACCAACTCCGACCGCAGCGACGCCTACACCGACGTCAGCGCCGAGCCGCTTGTCAGCAAGACCAGAAAGCCCTCAGCCCGTGCCTCTCAGCAACCTGCCCACACAACCCGCGACCACACCCGCAACGCCCACGAAGAAGCCGAGCGCAACGCCAAGATCGAAGCAGCGAAGATGGAACGTCGCTGGAAGCGCGAAGCCGAAGAAGCTGCTGCCTCGCTCGCACGCGAGAACAATCACCGTGCTCCATCACCGCGAAAAGCATCAACGCCAGCCACCGGCTCTCCCTCAGCGCAGAAACTTCGCCGCGACTCTCGCTCCGCGAGTCCGAAGAAGCGAGACTTCTCGTACCAGCAAGGCGCGCCTAGTGAGGTGCTGAGTTCAGCTTACACGGGGTCGAACTCGGAGAGCCAGAGGACTGCGAGCTATTATGATGCGTACAGGCCGAGGAACCAGGGCGATGGGTATGTGTCTGATGGCGGGCGAGGGGCGAGAGGAAGCAGGCAGAATTCGCCTGTGAAGAAGGGGAGGCGGGAGGGTGGGTACAGGAGGGGAGCGGACAGTGATCTGGATTGAAAGTACTGATGACGGGCTGATCGGACGCCTCTGGCAGGCATAGCGTGGAAGGCGCTACTGGTAGGGACGAGCATTGCCTGCGTGAGCTTTCGCTTCGCATCAGAAGCGAGGAGCACGGCTGAAGCACGTACATAGTGTACTCTACGGTAGTCAACGAACATGGTTTATATTAGTTCCCCGTCGGCCAATCGTGGCAAGTCTCGCCTATGCTAAGCTGGAATCACGCCGCTGCAGGCACTTGAAGCGGTTGCCTGCTCCCAAGCTTCTGACCAATTCCACCTTCCGTTGTCTGACACGCAGTGCTAAGTACACGATCGCAAATTAAGCTTCGAAACTCCTGTTCCTGAGCCTGATGCCCTCCTGCGGCGACAGCATCCGCCTCCAAGCGCAGCGATACCCTACGCTGTCCCATTCCAGTACTCTCGAATCTCGCGAAGATCGGCAACAAGGTCCGCAGGATTGTCAAGCCCCGCAAAGTGGCCACCAGAGTCGTGGTCTGTAGGTCGTCAGCTCTGAATTCGTGTCAAACTCATGAAAACCCTGGTTGGATATACTTCGATACGACACCAAATTCCCTACTTTCGCCACCAGCGCTTCTGGCCAGACGGCGATGTTATACCGGAAAGCACTGAACGGAAGCGGTGCGTCTGTCGCTGGCTTGGTATATTGGCTGCGGAAGCCGTTTGGATTTTGGAAATAGATGTAGATTGAGGAGACGAAGGAGCGCGTGAGGTAGTAAAGGGTGGTGGAGCGGAGGATCTCGTTGTATGTCAGAAAGAACGAGTGTGGATCAGACCAGGTAATGAACTTCTCGCCGATCCAAGAAAGTTGACCCAGGGGGTTGTCGTAAAGTGCCAGTCCTATTGTGTTTGGCTTGGTCAGCTGCAAGAGGTAGTAAGCGTTACCTGTTGACGACCACTGCTCGGTCCGCCGCTGCTCCTCCTGCTCGAGCGCACTATCTAGTGTGATATTCGCGGTGACGAGCTGAGCTGAGCTATACAGCAAGAACGGCAGGAACGTCAGGTGAGCAGCTCGCGTCGCATCGCTATAATTGGCATATAGCGTGTAGGAAGGCGCGCATCCCCAGTCCGTGCCGTGCACTGCGAATTGACGATACCCAAGCACGTCGTTCATTAGCGTGTGCTGGATTCGGGCTGTGTCTTCGACTGTCCAGTTCACAGGTGGTTTGGAGGAGAATGCAAAGCCAGGGAGGGAAGGGACGACGACGTCGAAGGAGATGGGTTTGCCTTTTGAGGTCACTGCAGTCGAGGTCAAATTCTTGATGATGGGAGTGAACTCTAAGAAGGAGCCAGGCCAGCCATGATTGAGGATGATGGGGATGGCGTCTGGGTCTGATGAACGTTCGTGAATGAAGTGCACTGTAAGGCCTTCGATCTCTGTGGTGTAGTGTCTGAAGCTACGCTTGTTAGCTTGGGAATCACCGCTCAAGACGTCGAGCAGGGTACCTGTTCATCTCCGCCTCTTCACGCAACCAGTCGAAGTCGTTCAGCCATTGGCCTCGCAGAGATCGAAGAACGCCGAGATCTATTCCTGCTGTATCGCCAACACCAGGGTATTCCTCCTCTCCAGGGAGTTTAGACTGCCGGAGCAGACTGTGCATATGAGGCAAACCTGCCGAGAGATCAACCTGAAAGGGACGCACGGCCGCAGAGTTGTGTCGCACATGCGCAGCTGTGCTAGGCGCAAGCAGAACAAGGCATACTGCGAGAAGAGCTTTGCGGGTAGTGCTCCCATACATCGTGGCGTGCAAGCAAGTTGTCGATGGGCTTGACGTTCGCCATCGACGAGGTCCGTAAGACACTCATATATATTGTGCGCGTCGGAGTGTCACTCGAGTGACGGCGGCTTAACAAAAGCGGAAATGTTGCGTCGTTACACCCACCTTGATGACTGAATGTCCTGGCAATTGGAAATCGTTTCCACACACATGGCGTAGCCTGGTGCTACCGAGTTGGAGCCACATCGACGAGACGTCTTCTAGCGTCCCATGCGCGGAACCTGACCGTCTTGTGCTTACAAGCGTATACGTGCTCGTGGCTGGGATTGGCTCTTTGTGGAGGACGGAAGGTCGAAGGAGGCTGGTGGTTGATACGATACTGGCTCCTTGGCGTCTACCGGTACCTGCATAATGCTTGATAATGAGCTGTGTGTTGCTGATATTACAAGACGTGTGTTGTCTCTGCATTGGAACAATTAGCATCATTTGCTGACCAAGTGCTCCATCGCGTATCTGCTCGACACGTGTGCTGAGCGTGCAATGTTGGTTTGGTGTGTGAATAAAATTCAGGCTTTCGTCATTGGCCCCGGTAGGATTGCATGCCGTTTACGCTCCCCGAGCGGCTCCAAGGCCATGCATGCACATTAGTCCGTCGTTGTTACACGCTGTTGTCCTCTGTTGCGTCCAATGACACCTACTACGATCGTGACGAGCGTGACCATAAAAGCCAGGTATAATACCGCAGCGCCGGCCGGGACCTGTTGGCAATCAGCTGCATACGGCCCCGATGCGTCGCAGACGCCTCTAAGTAGGAGTGCTGTATCAAGCTACAACTCTCGTCAGCGTCGCTCTGGCTTTATCGTGGGGAAGACTCGCAATCGCGTCCGCAATGAACAGGACGGCCATCACCACATCAACCGCTAGTAGTACCTTCCAGTATCTCGTTTCTTGCTTCTCCCGGGCAAACGCTACGGCCAGACCGCCCACGCAGCTCACGATCCCCAGCACTCCCACCGCGATACCGAATCTCCACGCCGCGAGCTTCTGTTCGAAAGGCTTGATGTCGCAGGAGGGCGAGGACTGGCAGCCAGCGCGCAGGGTGGACCACCATGTATGCAGGCAGACGTGCAAGGCCGTGATAGCGATCGACAGAAGGAAGACCGAGGTGCGTAGACCGATGAGGGCGCCCGATGGTGGCATATCTGTGGTCTGCGTGTTACTCTCTGAGCGTCAAATGGGTCCAAATTCTGAGAGCTACGAAGGTCGTCTTGTAACGGACGTGTTGAGAAATGACAGAAACAGAGAATGATGGTGATAATGGGAGGAGATCTTGATACCTCGTACGCTGATGTTGAGGGTTTCGGTGATGAAACCCGTGAAACTTGTGTTGCGGCAAGACTTGAAACCACTCCTGGCGGTGCGATTCTCGAGTTGCATGCTATGTGCATTGAGCGCTGTGCATCTTTTGAACAATCTAGTCGGCTTCCCTGTGCTCTCTAAGATGTCTGACTAGCCAGAGGTGCAATCCAGGTGATCATGACACTGACAGCTTATTGAGTCACTCAAGTGAGTAGCCCTGATAGGAGGTTCTTCGTGAGTGATCAAACAGAGCCGTCACTTAGCGGCACAGAATGTCGATCTCATTGCCGTAAGCTCGTCGGCCAATGCTCAAGTCGTCTCGAAGCCCATGTATTCCCAAAGCGTTGCGACGCGATGGCCAACAGCAGATAGATGGTCGATTAGATGGCCGTCCATGTCCATTAACATTATCGCCACTGGTCTGACCGTCGTTCCAGAGCCAACCGGGTTATCAGAGCCATTCCTTGCTTTTGGCTTTATGAAGTGCACCATCGCCACAGAGTTGAGCTCTTTACACCTGTAGGTCGCGCCGCGTACGCCGCCCTTAGCGATCTGCATGACGAGGCTGCCCAGTTCCGGAGTCGAGAAATGGGTTCGTGCAGCCACAATTACAGCTGCATCGCGGTGCGCATGCAACGGACGATGTTTTGTGTTCCCGATCATGAGCACTTACCAACACCCTACCCCATAGCCTTCAAAAAGTTCTTCTCCTTGATAACTCTCCTCCTCTCCCCCCTCATAGCCTTCGTCAATCCCTCCCTCGCCTCTCCAGCCTCCAACGCACCCCTCACACTCCCATCCCCCCTTGGTAAATCCACGGTCTGCTCATACAGCGGCACCTTAGCAATCATATCCTCCGGATGCAGTAGCGCGCGCTTGCGCAGACTTTTCGCGGCGCGTTGACGCTGCTTTTTCGATTTCGCTGAGAGGGAGTTATGTTAGTTTCGAAAGCTAGGGAGATGGAGGGGGAGAGGAGCGGACATACAGAATAGGTCACTCTCGTCTCCACCCGCAGTAGCTCCGTCGCTCTTCTGCGCTTTCTCAAGTACACTCCATAACCACTCCGGATACTCCTCGTCCTCTAGCGCCACAGGGTCTTGCTTCCCTTTGATATAATTCAATCCCTTCAACAGCGTACCCGCGGGCACTGAACTTGGTATCCGCGGTGGTGCTGCTTTCGCGGCGGATATGGCAGATGCTGAAGTTGTAGAGACGGACTTTGCGTGCATGGGCTGTGATGTCGCTGCTGTAATATCATCGGGTCGGGGGATTGAGGTTTGAGAGGATGCCGGAGTGGAGTACGAACGCTTGGAGGGAAAGCGAGAAGAGCGCGCTAGGCGGCGGAGGCAGTTGGTGCAGATCATGGCGGAAGAATGTTGATAGTGTCGTGACTATGACAAAGGAAGGCTAGAGTATATAGTAATGTCATGAAACTCGAGGTTCAGAGGTCATTGAAGGTCTTGGCAAACATGGTTGCGGAGTTCGGGGATGATCGCCTCTCGAGTCGATGAGATGGAGATTCCATGAGGTAACTTACTTCCACAGCAGAGAAAGTGTAGATAACACGACAGAGGCAGATTCTGATCACGTATCGCCGTACACCGCCATGCAGCCCATCCCCTGACCCTCGCTAAATCGACACGCCCTGCCTTTCCCTCCTCCTTCCCCTTCCCCTCTCACCCATCTACTTCGCAAAATGCAAATCATAGCTCAACCACTTCCTCGCCATCACCTGATCCACGCTCAACCCCGGTCGTCCATAAGTCAACGGCGCAAAGAACCAGAATCCCCACATAAGCCCTGCGACCACAACCCCACTAGCCGCCCAAGTGGTGACCAGACTCTGGCCCGCGATCCTTTCCCGGATAGGTCTTGACCGTTGCGTGCGAGAAGCAACCTTACTGCTGCCATCTTTGATGGAGAGGCTAGCTATGTCGCCAGGCTCGATGTTGAAAACGAATTCAACTAAAGCGCCGGCGACGAGTGCGGAAGCGAGGTGCGCAGGGAGGTAGTGGTGAAGGAAGAGTTGACGGCCCATGATGAAGAAGGGGATGTAGTGCGCGGCCCAGATGAGGAAGAAGAAGCCGGTGCTGTTGTAAAGGCGGGAGCGTGTGCCTGTAACATGTCAGTTTTGTATTGTACGCAGTCACTCCAGGACACTCACGTAGATCCAGTGCATCCACACCACGCCTCATGCTGACTTGATCCGCAAGCAAGATCCCCGCAAACACCGCCAGGATCGACGAAGCGAACCACCACCCGATTGGATTACCCAAGAAGTAGATCTGCTGCCTCGTCTCGTTCTCCGTCCAGAAGCTCACACCTCTCAGCAAGAACGGCCACTGTATTGGGAACGACGCATACGGATGACTTGAAGTTAGCGCGTTATTGTGGAAGAACATGGCCCGCTGAAGCTCAAAGTACTTCTTCAAGAACGGCATACTTTTCGTCTTCCGCTCGTCCTTGACTAATCGTGGCGAATCAATAGGCAAGCCTGGCACCTCTTCGACGAACCATATGTTACTGGACTGCGCGATGTTCTTGTTGCCGTTGATCTCAGCTTGCTTGTAGCCCCAGTCAGGTAGAGGAGTGGTGTGCGTCCACATCGCGACCTTGGTCGGGAAATGCACGAGCTTAAAGTGCGAGGCCATGGTCTTGAACTCTTGCCCCGGCTTGCCATTCTCGATGCGGATCTCAAACATGGTGTCGTTGAAGCGACCTCCATTCGCGTCTTCCGTAGGAGCGGTAGTGAACTCCTGGTTCGTCGGGAAGAAGGGCGAAGCAACATCATGGGTCATCAGCCAGCTGTCAGTCACCAAATGCCGGAAGCGCACAACATCGCCGTTCTTGACCTTGTGTCCGAGTCCCTCCAATGGTGCCGAAGGGATGATTTGCCAAAGGTTGTTCGTATCGTTGTGAGGATATCCAGTCACCTGCTGCCCTTGCGAGGAGATTCGACCATCATCATAGCGAAGCGGATACTTGTCGACGTGCGAGTGCAGATACACTTTCGTCTCCTTGTGCTTCATCGCAATGTTGTCGAAGTAATCGATGCCAACAGCCTGCTGCGTCATGAGATTATCGCTTAGCGTCTGCTGGAACTCCGGCGTCATGAAGTCGTCGCCGGGCCCGGATCGTGACAAAATCGAGAAGTGCACCTGGAACCAGAAGAGGTACATCAAGAATGGCACGACAATCAGTCCAATAATCCTTGCGCCAAGATGCTTCCCAAAATCGGGCAGGCCCAGAGCGCCTTGCTTGCGATTGACATCCAGCAAATCCCAGAGATCGATCATAACCGGCACGCCGATCGAAAAGAACGTAAAAGCCCCCACATACTTCGTGCTAATAACGCAGGACATACTAATCCCCGTCAACAGCAACCATTTCCACCACTTCCTCCCAAAAGGCACATGCCTCAACTTATAAAACCGAATATAGCACAACACACTCAACGCCATAAACAACACCAACGTCGCATCCAGCAGAATCAACCTCGTCTGCCCAATATGCGCGTTATCAAACAGCACGATACTGGCCGCGACGATCGTGGCAGGGAGACTGTAGCCGGACTCCCACATTATGAGGAAGGTGGTGCTGACTGTCAGCGCGCCCATGAGCGCGGGCATGCTGCGGTAGGCGACGTAGGGGACTTTGTTGGTGATGTAGGAGTCGCCAATGTTTTCGAAGAGGAAGGAGCCGTCGTAGCCTACGAGCCAGCCAGCGAAGGCGAAGAGGAGTTTGCCGAAGGGGGGGTGCACGTCGAAGAAGTAGGTGCGTTGGAGGTAGTAGGATGCGAACTGCATGTCCTTTGGTTAGCTGATTCATGGGCACCGTAGCACGGTCTGTAGCGTACCTTGCCAAAATGCACTTCGTCAAAGACAACCTGGTTCGGATGACTTATCCCCCAGAACCTCGTGATGAAGGCCAGGATCGTGATAATCCCCAACGCAAGCTTGTAATCCCACTCCTTCGTGACCACATCCTTCGTCGCGCTCTTCAGCTGTTCAATCTTCTCGATCGCCGATCCATTGAGAAGTGCCGTGTCCGAGTCCGGGTTCGGTGTCGTAGCTCGCTTGCCGCCGCGCTGGCGGACATTGTTGGGCGAAGACGACATCGCTGTAGTCGCACAATGTTGCAAAGATGATCAAAGGAGTGTGAGGAATCGAATAGCCATACGGCAAAAGTTGTTACAGCAAGGCGCACGTGTGTATCGCCCTCGCAGCTTGTGCTTGCATCCCTTTGGACAGCTGGCTGAGCATATGAAGAGACGTCCAAAGCTGAGAACCCCTGCAAGTCTTGGCATGAAACGCGTCTGCATGTGACCTGAACTTTACTTTATGCTCACTACAGGACTACTGTAGAAGGTATGCGAGTTTTGAATTGAGCGGTTCTACGAGAAATCGCTATCGTTCAAGACGCCTTTCCCTTCTTATTCCCACCAGCCTTGAACGCAGCCGTCCTCTTCGCCGCTCTGCCCGTGGGCTTCGAAGCCTTCTTCCCCGCGCCCTTCTTCGCCCCACCACCACCCTTACCCTTCCCGCCGAGCTTCAATCCCTTAGTCCCCTGCTTAATCGTAGCCCGATGTCCCTCAAAGATGAACGACTCTGGCGCTCTGATACTCCGCGCGGTCACACCGCCAATAGCCACACGCCGAGCACTTCCTCGATCTCCCATGACATCGCCATTCGCACCTGTAGCAAACGGCTCCCCACCCTGCTTCCCCATCATCCCAGCCGCAGCCTTGCCGAATAACTTCCCCGTCCTGCCCATCTGCGAAGCCTCCTCGGCCGTGATTTTCCTCTGGTAACCACTCTTACCCTCCTGTCTCGGCGCGCCAGGTCGTCCGCTGCCCATCTTAGCATTCCGCTTCACGGCCTTCGCCCTCTGCACCCTCAGTCGTCTGGGCAGCATAGGCGGGAACTTTTTGCCCTCATCGCCAAGTGCAGCTTCCACACTGTTCTCGTCCACGAACTGGACGTATGCGATGCCTTTGCCGACTCGTGTGGCGCTGTCACGGATCACGCGGACGCTTTCGACTTTGCCATGACGGCCCATGGCGCGCCAGAGTCCTTCCTCGACGTCCGCAGGCTCTTTGCCGGGTTTGCGGTGCTCGCGGCCGTCTTCTGCGTTGGCGGCTTGGATGGCTGATTCGTCGGAGACGAAATGCAGGTTACCAACGAAGACGCAGCGTTTGTGGTCGATTTTGGCTGGATGCGCGACTTCGTCCACGCGTAGATGGCGGTCTAGTATAGAGGTGGCATTCAAGTGGCGCGCTCCCTCTCGCGCGAGGGCGGGGGAGTTGTACACTGCGTAGGCGTTTGTGGAGGTTGTGGTCGTTGCCATGAGCTCCTTCTTCGCGTAGGCAGCTTTCTTGGGTAGGGCAGTGTTGAATGCAGTGCTTCGGAAGCGGATGGAGACAAGCTTTGGTGCGGCTTCAGCAGTCTTCGCTTCCTTGAGCTTTGGGAAGAAGGACTTGAGGTGTGCAATCAGCGTCTTGCGTGCAGGCTTCGAGGTGAAGGCTGTGGTCGACACATTGCCAAGAAAGACGGTGCGATTGGCCTTCGACGCAGCATCTTCCTCAGATTGCTGCGTCTCGTGTCGAGGTGGAGGCGAAGCGACGTCGTCGTCGACATCCTTACCCTTTGGCTCCTCGATGTCGCTTCCCGAGTCTACGTCAATCTCCACATCTCCATCTTCGATCTCTTCGTCCTCGTCCACTGTAGCTCCCGTCATCTCTGCTACAGCCGGCTTTTGTCGCTTCGCAGCACGTTCTGCAGCAGCCTGCTTAGCATCCTTAGCTTCTTCGGTCTCTAGCTTGCGCATGTAGACATCCTCGAGATCGTCGTCTGCATCTTTGCGTTTCCGTTTGCGTTTAGACGATTCGGGTGCTACAGGTGCGACATCTGCTACCGGTTCAGTCGTAGGCTCGGCGGTTTCATCATCTACATCCGCTTCATCGTCAAGCTCCTCATCTCCCTCGCTGAGCTCCTCATCAGCTTCGGTCTCGATGACAGTCCGCACTTCAGCCTTGGGAGCAGGCGCCTGCAACTGAGGTCTGGGAGGTAAAGGCTGGTAAGAAGTTAGTACCTGCAGTCGAGTTTATAGCATACGAATACACTGTACCTTTGATACGAACAGCGACGAAAGCGCAGGATTGACTGTCTTGTCGTCTGCGAGTAGCGAGAATGGCGTTGCTTTGGCGGCTTTCTCTATCCTCTCACTCTTCACCACCTTTGGCTTCTTCGACTTCGTAACCTTATCATCCTTACTTGACTTCTGCCGCTTCTCCTTGGTGACTTGCGCATCTTTCGTCTTCGTCGCCATGACAGCTAAGCAGTTTTGTCGTCTGCTTGAGGACTTCGGCTGGATTGCCCAAAGGCACTATACTGGTTATGCTAAGATGGAGCTGTCCAGATCGGAGTCAATGACTATATGTATTCACCGATAGCCAGGGTCTTGCGCGCGAATCTTAGGTCCGCAGTATGAGCTTCTCTCAAAGACATTAGGAGTCAAGTGTCACCACTGGACTTTGAGCATATATGCGCGGGAATACTTTCAAGCAACTCGAGAAGTTCAAAGTCAACTTTCTTCGAGCATCTCGGCAATTGATCGACGGGTAGATCCGCTATCTGATAATCAACCATGACGGAGTGGAGCCGACTGCATGGCTGCAGGTGCGCTTGGGGTGTGAGTGTGTGCGCTGCTTTGGTTGCGCTTCCAGAGTAGTTCCCCATTACCAGACCTCTCTTAGCCACGGCACAATCTTCTTCTCGCCGCCATATCCGTGCATCATCCACCATGTGACAGCGTTCCTGCCATACTCACCATACCGACACCTTGCCGACCACACTCGCTCGATTCACCGCAGAACAGACCCTAGCACCGCGCCCGAGCATATTGTCGATTGGCCCGAGGCCGATACTAGACAACGACAGTACACTCTCCGACTAGCAAGAGCACGAGAAGTGCGAAAACAGCTATCACGTGCCAGGAGACGTTTGCACGAGCGTGTGCATGGCGACGACCACATTGGCGCCGCGTCGCAACAGTGAGTAAATCCTCTCCTCCCACTAGGAGCCTTGAGCTTTCACGAGAGCGTCATGTGCTGCTGCCGCAGTCGCGACTGTATACTGACGGCTATGGTGACAGCAGACATGGACTCGACCAACTCCCCACTACGCAACATCCACCACGACTCCACCCGCACACCGACACCCCGCCCTTCCATCTCTCCATTGAGCACCACCTCCAAACCTGCCAAAAGCTCGCCTGCCCTCACAAAGAACAGCATGGCACGTGAGGAGGATGTCACTCGTAGCTCAAAGCCTCCCAACGGCAATGCTGCCAATGGCGACGGCTTGGACGATGACGACGACAGTCGCTCAAGCAGCTTGAGCGAGCCAGACGATGACGACGATGACATGGAAGACGAAGTGGACGACGAGCAGGACGAGATTCTGGGCAACACTGCAGCACCAATGCTTGCCGAGGTCGACTCGGAGGCCGAGACGGAACGGTTAGAAGAGACGCCAGAAAAGCAGCGCAAGCTGGCAGAAAGCACAGGCAGAACACCCAGCAAGCTCAGGGAAGCTACGACTGTGGATACACAGCTTTCCGACCCTCCATCACCGATTCTGGTGGATACAGGAGCTGTGTCGAGTACGAGTACACTAGCAGCTGGTAAGAGGCCCAGCGACTCGCACAGCTGTGCTATCACGTATCGAATGTCGAGCAGAGCTAATGCGACATCTACAGGAGTCAAGCGAAAACGATCAGATGCCGCCGAGGACAGTCCTCTCACAAGCCAAGACTCCGACCTTGAGGAATCACCACGAAAACGAAGTCGCGAGCCAACCATAGATCTGCCACCTGACGAAGAGCTACACGCTACAGTGGAGGACGATGTCCTAGGTGACGACGACTCCCATGAGCTTGATGCGCCAACACCGCACGTCGAGGATCGCGTCATCCTGAAGGGTGCAAAAGGACCCAAGGGTAAGAAGGGCAAGCAAAAGGGACGAAAGGCGAAAGAGCAAGGAATCGAAGCGTACGAAGCCGGGGCACAGGGTGACGAAGTCCAGGAAGGGCACGAAGTCAAAGAGACGAAACAACCAACAGAAGCCGAGATTGAGTGGAAGAGCAGAATAACCGCAGCGTTCGACGGCGCCGCGAAGCTCGTACACGCGCAGCGATCGCAAGTGCTGGACGACCGACTCGCGGACATTGACAAGGAGCTTCTCCTGCTCAGTCAGCCGGATTGCACGCACCCCGAATACCTACGATCGGTAGCATGCATAGACAGCCGACGAGCGAAGCAGCAGCGCGAGGCTCTCGCGTTTCGAGCATACAAAATTCGCGCGATCGAGGAACGTACACTTGGCGAGCGCGCACAGCTACACTCGCAGTACTTCCAGCAGGTGCGTGAGCAGCGAGAGGAGGTCATGTACCAGCTTGGCGAGGATTGGTACGCGATACAGTCGGAGCGGCGACAACAGCATCTCGATGATGATGCGCGGTATATCTACAAATTCCCAACGAAGAAGAGCGCGCAAGTGCGGCAACAGGCGAAGTATAATCAGGAGGTCAGCGTGCTGAGTGGTGTGGCGAAGTATGTTGGCTTCCCTGCGGCGCCGGACATCGCGGAGGTGAAGGGTGCAGGGCTGGAGGCGGATTTGAAGGCGATGAAGGTGTGTATTGCTATCGCAGACCAGTCAATCCTGGTGATCTTCGCTAACATGATCCTAGCTCTCGAGACGCGTTCCAGTCACTGTGGCTCCTGCTCAGCAACGCACAGTCTCACAGCCGCCTATACCGCAGCAGCCGATCGCTGCACCCCTACCTGGTCACTTTGCCGCTACCCTGAAGCCGACGTCCACGTTCAGCGAGCGCAGAGCGCACGAGCAATACCTCGAACAAAACGCCTGGGCGCGACCGCAGCAGACCGTAGTCCCAGCCTACGGCACCCCGAACTTGACGCACACGGCTGATTGGGTCGATCAGCCCACCGGTGGACCAAGACACCTCATGCGTAATCTCAGCGGACTTGGCAATGGAGGCAGCGCGTACGGGTCGAAGCAATCGAGTCCTTTTGCAACGCCCATGCCGAGCTCGAGACAGATGGAGGGTGAACGAGGAGACATGCCAGATATGCCCAGCTCGGTGCTGGCTGCGCCGCCGACAGACATCAGGTTGCAAAGTCATGGGCAGGGCGTGTTTGCCAGCTCACCATTGCAAGTGATCAAGCAGCGGCCCAATGGCACGGCACATGACTTACACGAGGCTTCGCGGGATCCGAGTCGAGAAGGACCACCCGCCGGTAATGGAAGCAGGATCATCAGCGGCACCTCTACGATCGACGCGCCTCTGTCTGCTGAGAAGACTGGAGGATATGGCTACGATGCGCAGACGAGACACAATGACGCCGATAGAGCGGAGAACGAGATACAGAATGGGTTGCGGCGAGACGATGCAGCCGGTGCGGGTCTGCCACGCCCGTATGCTGGCCCGCAGTTCATGCATGGACATGGCTTTCGGCCGCTTGATGGAGGACAGGGCGAAGGAAGAGTGGGCGTGGGAGGCGGTGTGTGAGAGGAAAAGAGGCGATCGCGAGAGCGGCAGCAGCATGGACGATGAATGATCTGATGCAGGGCTGGGCTGGTTGATACCCCACTCCCAGGTAGTGAATGAACGGTAGAGGTACTTCGAGGCATCACTAGCGAATGCTGGGCCCTTCAAATCTCCTCTCCGGTCAACGCACCCTCGATAGGAATCGCACCTCATTCGATCTTAGTTCTGCCCAACGCTGCAAACGATACCGTGTCGATTCTGGGTCCTCATGGTCCGACAGTGCGTCAACGCGATGTCCATCCACCGCGTTTACACGATCGGCTCGTTCCGACTCAAGCATGCCATCTGGATCATCCAAGATACGTTTTAGCACCAACTTGAGCTCCGGGCAATCGATGATATTGCCGTACTTTGTGACATTGGGCCCTTCGAGGAGCGTCCCCTCCGGTGTCGACTGTAAGAAAATGAATGGTAGTGAGTCGGCATCACATTGGAGCCCCCGATAAAATAGAGCAAGCCTGACCCCTCTCTGAACCTTATAGACTCCATTATACCCAAGCCAGACTGCTACGATCTTATATAGCCACATCGCCCATGGTCCTGTGTATACATAGTAGGCCGATATCTGTGCGGCGTAAATGATTCTCGCCAGCGCCTTATACATGAAATTGAACCCAGGGTCCGGATTCCGAACGTCGTGCCTCAGATCCTCGAGAGGTGCTATGGGCGGAATGTCGTTCATTTCATACACAGCATGGGACACCGTCTTGCGACTTGGCATGACATGCACGCCGAGCTCCTTGAAAATTCCAAGAAGTATATCGACAGTCGCATATGGTTCAAGGAACTGCAGCAACGCGAAGACTACCTCGGCTGCTTCCACACCTCCTTGGGACATGGCCAACATTCTCCATGTAGCTGTAGACAAGGCACCCGGGAAATATGTGACTGTTGCCTTAAACCGGTGTTTTCTGGACGTCAGTCTTGTGAGAACTTCAACGCGCCTTGTGGGGGCACTGCGATAGCCTGCGCCGAGTAAGAGAAGTGCGTCTATAAGAGGGTCGGAATTTCGCAGAGTCGGTGCAGCAATAGTGACGTGGCTGCAGATGAAAGCATCACTGAACAGTTGATCGACGTAAAGGCTTGCAAGCGTGATGAAGCGGGTGTCCGGATAGAGGGTCTGGTGCGCGAAAATTGCGTTCTCGCTGGACGTTGGAAAACGGACGGTGGCGCCTGCTATGCCGTCGGAGACACTTTTGCACACATCTTGTGCCTTGAGGATGTAGGCAAATGGCCGTCCCGAAAGATCCAAACCACTGGCAATGACAATCCCGAAAAGCTCGCCGCCTCGCACCACAACGGCACCAGAGTCCCCATTCTCTGCAAACAGTCAGCTCACGCAAAGAACACGTAGAAAGTCGCAGCCAAGGCCCGGCAACTTACTCAAAGGTTTTGCCAGTTCGACTTTCGCAGCTTCGAAGGAAGATGTCCCAAGAATGATGAAGGAACTTCCTGGCAGTAACGTACCTGACACGAGACCCAGATGAGTTTGAACCACCAGATCGCTGTGGGTGTACACCAAGCTAGGCGGAAGCGTATTCTTGATAAGATCAATAAGCATCCAGTCGTTGCCGGCAGGCACGGATCCGAAGTCAGCAAGGGCGTACCTGCCGATGAGTCCTAAAGGGCGCCACTCCTCGTACATCTCATCTTCCTCGCCATATGAAGTGCTGGAATGGTGTGGGACAGGTTCCTTGCCCTTCGAGATATAGTCATCACCGCTGGTGCGTGAGTAAACCAGAGGATGCGCTGTTGTGAATCCATACAGTTGCCCATCAACGTATATTGGGCCTCCATAGGTCCAGAAAATGTTTGTGGAGGGAGAGTTGCTGGATTTGTTCTGCGTACGGATGAGGGTCCCAGAGAATGTTTCATCGCCATGCCCTGACCGTCGCGGCCTGGTGTACTCGACCAGGGCAGCTCCAGTGGTCCAGTAAGGGGAAAGAGCGAAAGGGACCCCGGGATCTTCATCCTTCTCCCAGTGAAAGTGAAGTGACTCCTGCCCGGCATGATAGTTTGCAACGTTCACACGAGCATGGTCGCCGTCCACTATGCGTATGTCGGACATCATTGAGGGGCCGGTGAACCAAAACCCTGTATGATCAGTTGTCTCACTCACTTCTACGCGGAATTCTCGAAGTTCTGAGCGCATTGAGCGATTATGTAGGATCGACTCAATCTCCCTCCTTTTAGCCACCGCACGGCCGCTGCAAGTCACAGATATCAGTATGCGATCACCGTCTCGCGTGGACTCAACACTGACAGCCGCTTGGACACGTTCAAAGCCTCTCATGTGATGCTGGAGCCAAGTCCATATACGGCCTTTGGCGACTTCGGCACGCTTCTCGTAAGCGGTCTGAGCCTCGGGAGCCCTCTCGGGGGCTTTCTCGGAAGCTTCCTCGATCGCGTCCAGATCGATAAGATTTGCGGGCCTTGATGATTCGGGAAGCTCTTGCAGCTCGGGTGCGGCTGGCGATGCTAGACCACCATCCGTCTTGACAGCAGGGACGAGATCAGTAGGGAGGACGCTGCTGCTCTCCTTCTTTCGTTTGCTGGGCTGCAACGCTTGCATCGCAGTAGCATCGTCTTGTTTAAGCGCTGCAACGTGCGCGCCGCTAGACTGTAGCGCTGGTTGCTCAATCCCAGTAAGCTCGGGCGGTCGCCTCGCTGAGGCATTGGCTGCATTAGACGGCTGGGATCCCGATCCAAGATTCTCCGGTAGGAGTGAAAGCTCGAGCCGAGAGGTGAAAGTAGGCCTCTGCATCATTTGGGGGGATTGGTCAACGAGATCCTCTCGAGTGGGAGCCGCGACCGCCGCGTTCTGCTTCGTGGACGTCTTGACTTTTCGTTGGCGATCAGTGACTTTGGCAAACCAGGCCGTGGCAATAGTGGGTATCTTCCCGCTCGGTTTGCGCGAAGACGTGCGCTGCGCTGCAAGGTTTTGGAGCTGCGAGTTCTCGGGAACGCTTCCATTCTCACTTCGCTTTGGCACGAGCTCCATTCTTCAGGCTCCAGAGCGATTGTAAATCTGGTTTGTCCTGCAGCCTGAGGACAACAGCCTAGGCGAACGGCACATTGATGTCCTGATATCGGTTGGACGTTAGGTTGAATCAGGAGGTTCCCGCCCTGAGTGTGAGGCGTTACTGCAATCGGGGTTGATGACTCTGTCAATGGAATTGCCACGTAGGACACTGCTACAGCATTTGGATGAGCATAGCAGCAAGCAGAGAGGAAATTCGGTAGTATCCATCGCACGCGCTGTCGACGAACTATCGCAGCCCCATCACAGCGTAGGTAGCGTGTCTGATCATAGCGCCGGGTCACCTGCAGGAGGTGGCGTCGAGGCAGTGCATGAGCCGTGTGGGTGCCATGCTGCCTTGACCCGTTTTCGTACATGTCTTGTCCAGCACGCCCGCAACGCTGCTCTCTGCCCACAGTCGAGCGTAAATATGTCCAAAGACTTACAAGCAGTTTGGCAAGAGATCAACGATGACATTCGTGAGGTATGCAGAGGGAAATGTCCCTCAAGATCGGCGAAAGCATCAGACCGTCAGGAAGAGGTGTATAGACTTGGCATGGCTACAGTAGCGGATGTCCGGAGCGATGATAAAGGGCTTGCCACGAAGGCCATTCAAGACTTTCACTCTCTTGTCAAATCGTCAATACGGACGTTGTACGCTGGTTGGCCATCAATCACAAAGTACAATCTACGATCACAACTACTCAAGCAGGGACACATCGAGAGTGCAAACGTCGACAAAGCCATCGACGTTGCACTCTGTCTATGGCCGGGAATCGACTGCACCGCAACAGAGCACGACAAATGGAAACGTTGGCCGGATCATGATACAGCGTACGACTTCGTCATGACAAGGCGCTTCGATGATCCAGCAGATGGAGAGGTAGATGATTCGATCGCACGCTTTCCTCCTAAGTTCCGTGCGGCACGTCTGCACGACATTAGCGGTATTCACATAGAACAGACATACTACCTGGACCAGCATCTCCGCTTCAACGAGGACACAAGGACTCTTATGCTGTTCATGGATTTCCAATGGCTTCATGATATGTTGGAGCGCACCAGTGCAGAGTACCCAGCGAAGAGCTCTGTCGTGGCCACGAAACCAACGGCACCACAGCCGCCAGCCGCAGCAAGTACTGCACAAGTCTGTACATGCACGCAGCAATGGAGACCAGTTGCAGATCCCAAAGTGTAAGCTCGAGAACTCTCAACGGATATCGTGCCTCTGACGAAATGCCTGCAGAGACCGTACGACTGCATTGGCAGCATTGTACGAGGAGACACTGCGTTCCGTCGACGTCTTGTTCCCTGCATGGGACAGTCAGACGATGGATTTTGTTGCAGCATATCAGGAAAATGGAAAGCCGGTCCCTTGGTTCAATCTGCAGGACTTGGGCGCTCAGAAACAGCAGAGCCTGCGAAAGTTCAGATACTGGCGCGCCCGCTTCAACGAGCTCATCATTGAATTCGAGTCGCCGCCGAAAGATCTCAAGCGTATCTGGAAGGATCGGCGTAACCCGATGGCGTACTGGACATTCTGGCTCGGCTTGGTCATCGCAGCCTCGACTCTAACTTTTGGCTTGACGTCCGCGGTTCTGGCTGGTCTCCAGCTCGGGCGAACTCCGATCCCTCCATGACCTATGGGTCCCGCGCGAAACAGTCGAAGAGAAGCCCCGGCGTTTCGGTGGTCAGTCTAGAACACAGAGGTCTCAGTAGCCACGGCGAATAGTACTACTGAATAGGAACGCATACCTGTATAACGCAAGGAATGGCACCTTGATGCAACGTTGATGCGGTCTAGCCGACATGGGACGTCGAGCGGTGTCGTAGGCTTTTGCTTATAGCCTAGGAAAAGGCGTCTTGAACAGCTACAGTTCGGTCGTCGCTTATTTCGCGGTTGCGTGGAAGGCTTGCGGTGCGGACGCTTTGGATCTGCCGCGCCGGGGCTTTTGGCTATTCGGCGTCAA